>JAJJMC010021751.1:1999106-2071871 GCA_023531435.1 Papaver californicum | reverse complement strand
TCTCCCTGTCTCCGTCGCCTAAGCAAGCGTGGAATGCAGGATCCATGAGAACTTGTAAATATTTTAGTTAGTAGTAACCGTTGAAAATAAATGGGGAGTATCTCGACACACTAGGTTTCATCTCGGTACTGACTTTCAGACAGATATGGGACACATCGTTCGCCTTGGTCAACATTTGCGACTTTCTACAGTCTACATTCATCTTCTAAGTCTTTTCATGTGATGGGTGGTTAGATAGCTATCTGAGTAGAACTCTGTTGTCTTAGATATGAATTTTAGTATGCTTGAGTAAACACTCGTGTACAGCAATTGGATTAATATAGGGTAATGGTCCCTATAGCCGAATATCTGAGTAGCCAACTAACTAGCTTGTTTAGTGTCTATCCTTAATCGTTCACGTGTTGCTAAAATCTAGTGTGGGTATACCTCTTGTAAACCCTCACGAGACAAAACTCGTCCACTAGGGACACCTAGGGGTTTAACGGCTTACTGCATATGCTAAATGTAGTCGCGATTCCTGCGAAAGTGAGTTAGGATTTTTACTTTATTTTTAGAGTAGTTTGCTCGAGGACTAGCAAAATAGTAAGTTTGGGGGTATTTGATAGACACATTTTAGTGTCTAAATTGCACCCTAGTTTCTATTAAGTTAGTATTCGATTTTGCATATATTACGCGTTTTTATGCTTTTGTAGGTACATTTGAAGAATAAATATTTGTGGAAAAATTGGCTCAAAAAGTGATAAAGGCACCCAAGGACAAGTGTTATTGGCACCCCAAGAATGGATAAGGGACACCCTAGGATCGGCCGAGTCAACCCAGCGGGTCAACAAGGCGATTCAACTCAGCCGAGTCCGATCCAGCTCGTCGGGTTTTCCTTTTCCAAACAGGAAAAGAACTGGATACACCGAGTTACGAATTTCTGGGATGTTTTAGGATTTAAAGTTATCCAAAAGATAGTAGAGACCAATACAAGTTCTAAGCAATCGAGAAAACAGCGAAAAATCCCAGAAGAATTACCTCAAATCCGAGTTTTGGCCGGAAAATATTTCTTTTGCTGTGGAGGATTAAAACTAGGATTTGTATAGATTTTAAAGAGTTATAATGGGATTAGAAGACTCTCTAGGGTTCATACACCCTATATATACCAAGAGAAGCCGAAGAAATCAAGAACGAAAACCTAGAGAAGAAATCAGAGCAAGTCCGGCCACTTCCGGTCTCCGCCGGTCACCTGCTGCTGGTCCGGCCGGCGTGTTCTTCATCAGCCACCATCGGAGAAGACGACTCAGCAACATTTATATCTGTTGCTGATTCAAACTGCTCCTGTCGCCTATTCTTTCAACCATTTATTGCTTAGAAACACTTCTGTAACGGCTGAACCCTGTTCTATGACATTAATAAACGTATCTGTTCAGCTGTTGCACTATTATTTCACCTTGTAATCAACTTTTTGAGCAATGAAAAGATCTTTTGAGCAAGTTTTCTTCACCATGGGCTAAGTTTATTTACTGGGATGATGAAGGAGGTTTATCTTTCAATTTTATGTGGTAAGTCTATTTTTAATTAATTATTTATAATTCTTTTATTATTATTTGCATGGATTTAAATTAGAAAAAAATGGTTTTTATTAAATAGTTGTGTTCTCTTTTGATGGGTCATGCTTAGTTAATTACTCTTGATGTCCCATGCTTAGGATTTACAACTATTCTTCTAGAAAACATATTTTGGCAAACTTGAATTAAATTGTTAAAAAGAATTACATAATTAATCACATAAATTGTTAGAAATAACTGAACCCTGATTCCTAGTTTTCTCCATATTTCCTAAAAATCTTCTCTAGTTTATTTTCCTGATTTTTATTAGTTTATATTTAGTCCAATATTTTCTAAAATCATTACCTTCACAAGTTCGAGAATCGAACCTTTATTTACCACTTTAAAAACTACATCACATATTGAAGGTTTTTAAGCAAGTCACCATCAACCTTCCATTATTAGATGCAATTAGGCAGATTCCTGCTTATTCCAAGTTTCTTAAGGATATTTGTATGCGAAAGCGAAAGCTTAGTGTACCAAAGAAAGCCTTTTTAGCTAGTCATGTGAGTTCAATTATCCAGAACAATACAACTCCTAAGTACAAAGACCCAGGTTCCCCAACCATTTCTTGCACAAAAGGTAACTACCGTGTTGAGAAAGCGTTACTTGACTTAGGAGCCAGTGTGAACTTACTTCCGTACCATGTGTACCTCCAGCTAGGACTTGGTAATTTGAAACCTACTCAGATAACACTGCAATTAGCTGATAGGTCTGTGAAAATTCCTCGTGGTGTCATAGAGGATGTTCTTATTGAGGTCGATAAGCTTATTTATCCAGTAGATTTTATTGTCCTTGATACCCAACCTGTCCCTGACCCAGGGAATCAGATACCTATGATATTAGGTTGCCAATTTTTAGCTACATCTAATGCGATCATTAATTGTCGAAATGGTATTATGAACTTATCTTTTGGTAATATGACTATTGAGATGAATATTTTCAATATTAGTAACCAACCACCTGAACTAGATGACAGATGCATTGAAGAGGTGAACATGATAGGAACATTAGTTCAGGAGTCATTACCAAACACTTTATTAGAAGATCCATTGGAGAAATGTCTATCCCACTTTAGATTTGATGTTGATAATGATAGTGTTATTAATAAGGTGAATACTTTGTTAGATTCTGCACCACCTGATCATAATTTAGAAGAAGCAATTGACCATTTTTCAGGAATCTGATGATCTAGAAATTAGGGAAATTGTGACTAGTCTATCTAAAGACACTGCAAACCCTAAGTTTGGGGGTACCGATGATTCTTGTGATTGTTAAGTATCCCTACTTAAAGTACCTAACTTGGGACTTGAAATATGCACCTCTACCATATTAAAAGATCATCTTCAAACTATATTTCCTGAGCCTGGTGATGTCTAGAAAGAAGTTCAGATGTTAGAAACCCATCCTCTGGTCGATGTGGTTTACCTAGGCGATAATACCAAGATTGACTTTGTTTTCCCACCAAAATATTTTCTTCCATATGTGGGAACGTTAGAATTACAAATGTGTCTGTTATTAAGTTTTAAGACTAAACCTAATTACTTTAGGGAATTAGAATCGACACATTTGCTTAAGAATGACCACCTTCATAGTAGTCAATTGTGTGAGTCAAATCTGATTGACTTTGAGGATCCACAATTATTCAGGTTATTATTATGTGCTTCTAAGTTCTTAGTTGAGTTACTCCAGACTCTACAACCTGATCCTGTTGATCCTGCCTACGAGGAAATCAATCCTATGAAAATATTTTATCTAGACCCTTCTATAGAACCTGAACCACAACTAGAAGTAGTTGTCTTAAACAGAAAACTAGATAAGGGTATGCTCGGTTTGTTCATTTTCTTGGCATGTTGCAGTTTTCTTCTATTTTGGTAGCACTATTTGATTCAGATGACCCACATTTGTTCCGATTATTGCTATATGATTTTATGAGGTGACTAATTCATTCTTAGTCTGGATGAAGACTTTAAACTTAACACTTCTTGGGAGGTAATCCATGCTCATGCGACACAGTAATATCTTTCCTTAACTCTTTTCCTTCGATTGGTAACAGTTTCTCCTTGTTCATGCTTTTAATCATTCATCTTTAGAAACATTGAGGACACTGTTTGATTTAAGTTTGGGGGTAAGGGAGAAACTTTTTAGTACAATAATAAAAACTCCAAAGCCTAGAAGCTTGTGAACAATTCAGGATGACACTAACCATTCTAGGTAGATGGAAACTTAGCTCTTTTTATATAGGAATTGGTATGCCCAGTTAAATGGTCTATTCATAAAAGGACAGAGTTCAGGTGTTACAAATAACATGATAGTTGTCACCATATCTTGGAGTCTATCTCAACCATATCACCTTCTGTTTTTATTTTTGCAATTTGTGTTTCTCTAAGTGATTTGGTGGGGCCTAGTATCGAATTGTTATCGCCGTCGGGATGAAATAGAGTGTTGAGATCAAGCCCTATTTTTAGTTCTAATTTAAAAAAAAATTAAAAAAATCGAGTATTGACACTTTGATAGCAATATGTGTGTGTTCTCCCTGTCTCCGTCGACTAAGCAAGCGTGGAACGCAGGATCCATGGGAACTATCATGTAAGATGCTGATAAGGACTATGCGCTTAGATTCAATTTGATCCAATCATGTTGTCAGTACATTTATAATTGTTTTATTTTCAATAAATCGATCGATTGTACCCTTGTATATACCAGTTGAGTCGATACTAGTAGGAGGGTATCTCAATCCATTAAGATCCATCCTGGCACTGACCTTCAGGCAGATATGGGAAACACCGTTCACCTTAGTCAACACACGCAAAACTTCATTTTATCTATTTCCATCTTCTAAATCTATTCATGTGATTGAACTTTGATAGATTCTGAGTATTGTGGTTGAACAACTATCTAAGTAGAGCTTTGTTATCTTATATATGAATTTTAGTCCGCTGAGTGCAAAAGCATGTACAACAATTGGACTCATATAGGGTAATGATTCCCATAGCCGAAGAATTTAGTATGCCAACTAAATAGCCTGTTTAGTGTTTACCCTCAATTGTTCACGAGTAGTTAAAAATTGGAGTAAAGGTTTTGTGGTATAACTCTTGTAAACCCTCACGAGACAAAACTCGTCCACTAGGGACACCTAGGAGTTTAAAGGCTTATTACATATGCTAAATGTAGTCGCGATTCCTGCGAAAGTGAGCTAGGATTTTATTTTAGTAGATTTGCTCGAGGACTAGCAAATAGTAAGTTTGGGGGTATTCGATAGACATATTTTTGTGTCTAAATTACGCTCGATTTTTTATTTTGATAGTGTACTTATTATGGCTTTTTATATCTTTGTAGGTATTTTTGAGAAATAAATAATTTGGGAAAAATTGGCTCGAAAAGTGATAAAGGTACCCATAAAGATTACTAAAGGCACCCACAAGTTGGATTGGGGGAACCCCCTCTTTTGAATTTGAAACTGAAAATGGCGGGAAACCTATTTGTTATCGGGAGAAACTCCTGTGAGTTGAAGTGTCTGTGCTTTTAGTGATTTGGGGTAATTCTAATTTACCCAAAGTGAAATAAGCAACCAAAATAAGTTAAACACACGTGAACAATGAGTTTCAGCCGGAAAAATTGCACACGAGATTGAATCTGGACGGAAAACAGAGTTTGGGTCTGTTTCGGATCTCACAAATTTGAGATTGATTTGGATGTGTTCTTTGAGTCCTTATCGGTTAAGAAGAGTCTCTAGGGTTTACTAACCTTATAAATACCCAAGAGAGTCGAGGACGAAGTGATCTAGAGGTAGCCAGAGCACTGGAAAAAGTTGACAGAAAAATAGTTCCTGCTGCTGCGAAGAAGAAGAGGAAGAACATAAGTCGTTGAAGAACTGTCGCTGATACTGTCGCTGACGCAACTGTTGAAGCAGTCTTATATCAACACGTACATTCCGTACTTTGTTTCTGTTTTCTTTACCTTCTTCTGTAACACAGAGAACACTTCTCTGTAACGCTTATAAGCGTGTCTGTTCTGTTGTGTTACCTCTATTTCACCAATGTAAGAACTTTTGAGCTATGAAATATATTTTTGAGGGTGTTTCCTATACAATGAGCTAATCATCATCACTGGGGCGATGGAGAAAGCTATTTCTCCAATAATTAAGTGGTAACTTCTATTTTAACTATTATTTACAATTCTTTTATTATTAATTGCTTTGCATTAAATTGAAAAAAATTTGTTTTTCTTAAATCATTGTGTTTTCTTTTGATGGCTCATGCTTAGTTTTAAACTTTTGATGTCTCATGCTTTCGATTTACAATTATTCTTTCAAAAACCTAATTTTGGCAATACTTAGAATAACTTGAATACAGGGATTGTAAGATTTTATCACTTGAAATATTGGTTAATGGTGGAATCTTATCCCTAGTTCTTCCCATCAATTTTAAATCAACTTTGTTTTAATTTTCTTTATTTTTAGTCATTGAAAATTAGGTATAGAAATTAAATCTTCACAAGTTCGAGAATCAAACCTATTTTACCACTATATTAAAATCATATCATGAAGCAAAAGCTTAGGCTTGAAATAGCCTAGGTGTTGGTCCATGACATGAGTTAGGCCTGGACAATGATCGAAATTATGTGATGCTTGCCAAAGGAATCCCCATTAGCTTGTATAGCCGTCAACCCTTGGTATAATGAGGGTAAGTTGGAATGGTATGCTAGTCAAAGGCATTCACTATGGGATTTAATGGCCTTGCACCCTTTGTAAGACAAGGGTGTGTTGGAACGATATGGAGACTACGGTTTGAGTACTATGCTTGCAAAGCATGTTTGGAAAGGAAAATATGCCTGAAACGGTATAAACGTAGCTTGAATGATGTGGGAACTACGTTTCGAGTATAATGCTTACAAGGTAGGCTTGGAAAGCAAAAATTTACCTGCACTTTCCAGCGAGAAGTTAGGCTTTAAGGTCGGGTTACACTTTTTAAAATCACGCATCGGGGAGTTCTGGCCTGCCAGGCGCAGCGCGTCGGATGCGGAATTTTGCGGTCCGTGACAAATGGTATCAGAGCAAGTTCCGAGAAAACACTAGGGACTGTGAGTTTTAGAATCATCATTGAGCATTTTGTATTATGACTACAAAATTTTCCTTCAAAGGAAATAGAAAGGTTGGAAGAGTAGGCCAACTGTTGTGTGAAAATAGAGTGGATAAATAAGGCCAAGTGCCTATACAAAAGAAATTGTAAATCACTAGTTACTCCGCTAAGATTTGGACGCGCTCGAGTGTGCTGTGAATTTGCCAGGAAACCCGTTTGGAACGATGGCTGGTATCCAACTACCCTTGGCACTGGGACTAATCACCCCCTCACCCGTGCGGCACGGTGTGTGTTGTCAGGTTGGCTAGCACCCACTTACGAGTGGAAGATCGTCCGGGACGATGGCTTGCATCCGACTGCACTGGCATTAGAATTTGGTCCTCACAGTACTATGCTAGAAACTATTCATAAACTCGCGATGACCCTTTTCAACCCATGTGAATTTTGCGGACTCTTAAGTGTATGGTATGGGACGTCCACTTAAGATCTCGTGTTGAGTAAATTCTTTTGCATTCTTGAGCATGTGGTATGAGACGCATGTTTAGCGATCCAATTTGAGTTTTCTCTGTAAAGTTATAAAAACCTTTGTTGATCCTAGAGCATGCGGTATGGGACGTATGTTCAGAAGGTCTCCATCGGCATTTATGGCAATCGTAGGCCTATTAGGATTTTGAGATATGCGGAATGGGACGCATATTCCGAAGGTTCAAATTTGTCCTCGCTAACAAACATTGGACCCTTGCAAGATTTCTGTGCATCATGGAATGGGACATATGCATAGAAAAGAAGCTTGTCCACAATAGTTTTGAGTTAAATTTCTGGGACAAAATTCTTTGAAGGTGGTAAGAATATAACACCCGTAATTTTCGCATGATACTTATTCATAAACGCGTCATGGCCTGGGTTGAAGCTTCATCCTAAGCTTATAAATCTTACCCAGATATGCATTAGGGTGCGGATGCCTTGACCTCGAATTATAGTGTTAAGGCCCTATTACGCGTGATGCGTATTCGAAGAGGCATGATAGTGCAAATGAACTATTATACCGTGATGCATGATCCAATGCGTCACTAAGACGAAGTTGCATAAGTGAGAGCATCATAGTGCTAAGTCACTATTATGCCGTGATGCATCATTCAATGCATCACCGAGCCAATGTCGTTATTCGATGAATGCATCATAGTGCTAAGGCACTATTATGCCGTGATGCATGATTCAATGCATCACCGAGCCAAGAATGCATCACCGTTATGCATCAGCGTGTTTTATTTGTATCTTACCTGAGAATGTCTCGATTGGCTTTGGCAAGAAATCTTCATTTTCGCCTTGCAGTCGATGGATGGCCCTTACCTTTCAAATATTTATTTGTGGAAATGCAAATAAAACATATATAGGGAGGGAGCTTTTCTTGGATGTGTATGAGCGGTAATGCACATATAAATTCGATGTAGCTTATACGATGGAACATACTTGATGCTCATCAGCGTGTTTAACTGTAGCTTACCCGAGAATGCTTTGCTTGGCTTTGGCAAGAAATCTTCAATTTCGGCCTTGCAGTCGATGGATGACCCCTACCTTTCTAATATTTGTTTGTAAAAATGCGAATAAAAAATATATAGGGAGGGGGCTTTGTTGGAATGTGCATGAGCGAGAATGCACATATAGATATGCGAAGTGGCCAATACGTTGGAGCATACTTGATTCACAAGCATCAATATGCTTATAGCTTAACTGATGAAGCTTGAATGTGCATGAGGGGTAATGCACATGTAGATATGCGAAGTAGCCTATACGTTGGAGCATACTTGATGCATAAGCATCAATATGCTGGTAGCTTAGCCGATGAAGGTTGAATTATGCAAAAACATCTTTCGATTGTGCTACGTACTTGAGAATGCATATTTGCATAATAAATAGCGATACTTATGCACAAAGCTAGTGCATACCTTGGGAAATCCCTTTGGCCTTCACAGACTAGGATTTGCTTGGCCTTTGGCCTTGCGATGAAGTTGGAATCGAAGTTGGATTTTCCTTAATAGGCTTAAGTTGCTTGTCCCTTTCGAATTGACCATATGATGAACTACGGACATGCTTGATCCCATCAAAGTACGGGTTGGGTACGTAGGCAGTCGCAATGCAATGCATTGAGGTGCATCACCTTGTCCCTCATATCATCTAATTTGGGAGATGATTGCGACATTATGGTAACTCATATCATCTGGCTCGACAATGCTAAGCAAGAGATGATTGTTGCCATACTTAATGAGGTAGTTGCAATTCCATTTGATGGATTGTTCATACTTCCTTGGAACCGTCGCGGCATGGAATGGCATGTGCCTGGATGTTGCACTCTTGGCAAGAACAAGATAAGTGCAGGCTCTAGCGCATGGTCGAAGTAAAATTGATGAAGCGAAAGCTTAGGCTTGAAATAGCCTAGGTGTTGGTCCAAGGCATGAGTTAGGCCTGGACAATGATTGAAATTATATGATGCTTGACAAAGGCATCCCCATTAGATTGTATAGCCTTCAACCCTTGGTATAATGAGGGTAAGTTGGAATGGTATGCTAGTCAAAGGCATTCACCATGGGCTTTAATGGCCTTGGACACTTCGTAAGAAAAGGGTGTGTTGGAACGATATGGAGACTACGGTTTGAGTACCATGCTTGCAAAGCATGTTTGGAAAGGAAAATATGCCTGGAACGGTACAAACGTAGCTTGAATGATGTGGGAACTACGTTTAGAGTAAAAAAGCTTACAAGGTAGGCTTGGGAAGCAAAAATTTACCTGCACTTTCCATCGAGAAGTTAGGCTTTAAGGTCGGGTTACACTCTTTAAAATCACGCATCGGGGAGTTCTGACCTGCCTAGCGCAGCGCGTCGGAGGCAGAATTTTCCGTTCCGTGACATTTATTGTGGGTGGTACGATAGAAAGTGATAAATTCTTAAAGCCATATTTTCTTTTTTCCAATTATTTGTTCGAAATTTTGGTTAGTTTTGTTAATGTTGAGATTTGAGCTAAATCTTTTAAATTGGTAGAACACTAACTGGATTTTGATGGTGGTAAAACTCTTTCAACCTCTGGGTAGAATTAATGTTGTCGTAATGCTAGCTCAAAATATTAGATATATTGAAACATCGATAGCATGGTGTCATAAAAAGTTCTTTGAAGATAGGTATGACTTTTGATTTTGCTTTTAGTTTCTTTATGCATTATATAGTGCAAATGTGCTATTAAAATGAATCAGTTCTCCATTTTTTTCTCTACATCCTATCTGTGAGCAACCTATGTTTTTCTATTGAGCATGAAGCTCTGTATGTTTCATTAACTAAACCTAATTTTTACAAAAGTCTGTGCAGTACTTCAAAGATATTGGTGAAGTTGTTAATGTTCGCTTTGGGACATATGGACATGGGAGTTTCAAGGGGCATATTGTTGTTGATTTTGCAAAAGAAAAAGTAGTGTAGAAGGTTAGGTTTCTTATTCGGTGGTTCTTTTTTATTTTTTAGGAATGTCATATTAATAATAATCGTCTAAAAGTTACAATTTGCAAGGGTTTTAGTTTCTTATCTGAAAATTGAAAATTTTTTATCTTTACCCCATATACAATAGCACCTTGGTTGAAATTTTTTACAGTACCTCCAGTGCATTGGTTGCACGGAAGCAAAGAGGTAAAGAAAGACATAACCTAACAGGTGTCTTTAATATCTTATGGGCACTAGAAATCTACGAGAGAAATCTGCTTAAAGTTTCAAAGCAAAGTGAGAATGGCTTGAAACAATGCTTTACTCGGTCTGAATTTAATACAAAATATAACACAAGTTTGTTCATTTTCTTATAGAAGAATTAATTTAATTGGTTAGGTGTAAGTCCCGTACTATATAAATGATAATCTTTTCTTGGTGTTGTCATTTTTATCCTTGCAATGATAAACATAGGAATCGAAAGTTCTTTTTAAGAAGCACAAAAGAAGATGAATGACACAACATTAGAAAACTATGAAAAGGGCATCTACTGTTAATGTAAGAATTCATAGTCGGCTTAAGTTCTGCTTAATATTCATTATGTGATTTAAACTTAGGTTATAAAGAGTTGAATGTCCCCCAATGAGAGTCGCAATTTACATCTCAATTGCAATTAGAGCACCAATGATTTCCGGTGGGTATACCATTCGTAATCCTTTAGGAAAGTAGTATGACTAACACGGATCAAAACCTAAGAGTCAAACTATGCTTAGTGATAATAGTATAAAAAATGAAGATGCAAGGGTCACTTACAGGATACAACACGCAAGGATTAAATGACGGGTTACTTGATTTGCTGGATGATATTTCTCTGGCTTATCCCTCAACTTTCTCTAGTTTTTGCCTCTCGTAATTTTCAATTTTGAACCTTGACAGATTAAGATGTATGCCAAATCGGAAATAGGTACACGTTAAAAAGCATCTATTGCACCCTAATGTAATAAAATATATATATGAATGCTCTGTTTTGTTCGATGAACCAACAACTAGAATTGGTGGTATTCTTTCAGTACCAAAATTGATAGACACATTTATCGAGGCAAAGAAAAAAGAAGAGAATATCAGTGAAATAGTTTATGTAAGAGAAATTTTTATGCATATTGCGAATAATTAAATTTCGTATTACACATGAGACAATCTCCTATTGAAATTGCTCTTTAAGAATTTACACAAGAGGAAATTTGTTGGCGTTTTAGTTTACGATACTATCTAAAAAACATGTTTCACAATTTTATTATTAATCTTTTATAATAATTATTATTGGAATTC
This sequence comes from Papaver californicum, assembly GCA_023531435.1. Classification (NCBI taxonomy): domain Eukaryota; kingdom Viridiplantae; phylum Streptophyta; class Magnoliopsida; order Ranunculales; family Papaveraceae; genus Papaver; species Papaver californicum. The sequence goes on along the minus strand of JAJJMC010021751.1, from coordinate 2,060,411 downwards.
TTTGTTTTTAAATTTAATGAAATAATAAATGATTGTTTAATGAGAGGAATGTCCACGCTATTCAAAAATGCATATTTACATTATAATACATCGCTGTGAAAGTTACTCGAATTATTGTTAGTGTAATGTAATTATCATTGACTACCAGCATGTTTTTTTTTGCTGACTTGACATGAGTTGGATGTCAAACCATTTTTTTTTTAGTTTGAACCAGATCTGATTCGCTACTTGACTCAGATCCAAATAATTCAAATTATTTCAGTCAAGACCAGACAAGTCAGCTTAGAACCAGGAAAAGAAAACAAACATGATGTAACAACGACGTTAAAAACAAGAAAAAAAATTAGCTTACTACATTAATAATGTATAACTATTATATTTCCCCAACCTATGTCCAACCAATGTAATATGCTTCTAAACTATTTAAGTCCACCGATTTTATGACCTAGAAAAAAACTGACGATAAAAATAATAAAATATAATTATACCTCTCACATAGTTTGTATCACCAAACGCCTCCATCAAAAATCATCATGTACTAAGATTTATAAGGTAAATAAACTCTATCTGGATCTGTTATATCGTAAAATATCTTTTAAGTTTAATCAATTTACATTTTACATATTTATTTCAATTTAATATTTATCTTACCACAAATTTCATTCAGGAACAAATTCTACAAGAAAAAAATTGATAAATTAACTAAGGAGATTGTAGGTACTAGATTTATATTACTGTATTTAAGGTTCACAAATGTTTTAAAATATGATTTCTATTTCTACAATTTTCTTCATAATCAATTATATTTATTTTACATTTAACTTCATTTTGAGATATGGATATAAAGATATCTGGATATAAATGGCTACAATTAAATCTATAAATTAATATTACAACTATTAATTTTGCATACTCAATAACAAGGTTAATATGATCTGCTTGAACTATTGATATGTATATATATTTTTCTGATTTTTAAGTTACAAGGTAAATCATATTTAACCACAAATATGTCTTACTGAAACTAGAAAAGAACTTTGAGAAATAAACAACCTTCTTCTCACTTTATTAATTCACAGAAAAATCAAACCTTTATTATTCTTCAGTTTATTTAATATATTCAATAATAAAATTGATAACTTACATAATCGTTTCATCCATTACTTTTTATGTTTATTTAGTAAACATCAAATTATTAATTTTATAGTGTCTTCTATTTTTCTCAGAAATATAAAATTAATAATATATAATAAAACTTTGGTATGTAACTTCCCAATGCCTTCTGAGCATCCTAGAGAATCTGGGGTTTATAACCATTCCAAGAAAGAACTACTAGGAATTAATATACCCTCCCAAGTTTAAACAGTACCGTATTTGTGATGGTTATATGTTTGATTCCTTGATGAATGAATACAAGATTTTATATATGTGTCACTCACTATATTTTCAAATATATGGTTTTTACATTATGTACTAATTTATGGAGAAAGATTGATCTTAATTATCCATAATATTCATGTATAATGAAATTGTTATAGTGCTTAAGAAAGGTAAATGTAAAGTAGGGTAAAAAAGATTGAAAACCGAGATATAAGATGTATGTGCATGTCTATGAGTTTGATTTTAAGATTACCTATACTTATACTGAATGATGATGGCTGTCTCTCATTTGTTTCTTGCTCTATTACTATGCGGCTATAATCTATAAATAAATTTAGCGTATAGATTATAACAAGAAAAGATTAGTCCACATTAGAATTTTTTTTTATTAAGTTTGAGTACTCTTGATTAAAGTCGAGTTTTCGACTAAAACAAATTATAATCATAGTTTTCAACAATTCAATTGCCTAACATAAAAAGAAAATCTGTCACAACCTTAGGTTCCTTTAAGATCTTTTAGTATGTTCTTTGTTATGCAATAGATAACTGATGCTTTATACCTTCTGAATGATATCTGCAATTTGTTTGTATTATAGATGGATAGGGAACAAGAACCAAGTTGGAAAAATTCCAGTAGTGACAACGGAAGTGAGACCTACTATTTACCATGTAACACAAAAGAATGGCATCGTTGCACCGTAGACCACCACCGCCTGGTAGTATAATAATAAGATTAGGTGCCGATATATGCAAACAAGATCAAAGAGTATTTATCGCAAATTCTATTTCATCAATTCACAGAGACGCGCTCTAACACGTCATCAGATGATAAATCTAGAGAGTGACAGCGACTCCGAAAACTCAATTCAAGCAAATGTAGAGAATCACACGCCAACTCCTATTCAAGAATCATCAATTGCAACTAGGAAAAGACAACAAAGAGAGTGAATAACACGTAGAACTAGATTGGCGATTCAACAAAAATAGCTGAAAAAAAAAAGAGGTAAATATTAACTCTACTGCTCAGTTATCAACCGTAATGCAATCGATTATAAGATACTCATTTCTGCTTGCTCTTCGAATGTATAGTTATATATGTATTGGAATTATAAACGTTTACTTATTGGTTTAAGGACTTTCATTATATATTATTAATTTTTTGTATTTTAAAAAATAATCACTAGTAAAATGCATTATTTCATTAATTTAGATATATTTTTTAACTAATTTAAATTACCGTTTTACTAACCAAAAAGACTATACAATATAAACAATTGAAAAATTTGAGCCCGACCTAAGGCCGCTAGTTGGTTTTATAATTTTATGTTGATAGTGCATTTAATTTAAAATAAACTTATTATAATGAGTTAATATATATTTCCGTTACTACCCTTTGAGTTTTTAGAAAAAGTAATTTAGATACTTATAATACCTGGCTAATTTTAGGCATGCCCGAATTATTTCAGGCCTACCTAATTTTACATCCCCTTACATTAGTAGAGAAGGGGTTCTAAAATAGGGTGAAAATACTAAATTACCATGTATAAAAACTTAATATTACAAACTAAAAATAAAACCAATTACTAAAGCTAATTATTCCAACTTATTTTCCATTTCAACTTCATCAACCGATTCTTTTTTTTCTTCTCTTTTTCTCTCTTCTCTCTTTTGTTTACCATTTCAAACTAAAACATCGTCGATAATCGACGATTCAAAAAACGATTAATCGTTTGGTTTTTCTATATTACGAAAATAAAAGAACAAGTAAAACACCCCACTGGAAAAACTCAACCTAGTGGAAGCGATCCAAAAGTTGACAAGCAATTCGAAGAAAATATCTAAAGAAAAAAACGGTTACGGTGGAAGACGAAGAAATTCTCAGCTCGATACAAGCACCAATAATTTATTGAATCAGGTACTTTTTTATAATCCCATTACTTTAAATTAGGTTTCATCGATATGCCCACACTCAAAATTTGAAAATTTTGATTTATGGCTTTTATGTGAAATCCAGAATCGTTCGATGTGCATGTCCACATCGAACTATTCCAATTAGAAACAGTCGATGTTCATGCCCCCCGTCCGATTCCTAAGTAGCTGAAAAGCCAGGAAGAACATCGACCCAAAATCGTTTGATGTGGACATTTTTATCTAACGATTCTGGATCGAGAAGAAACTGCACATTTCTCATAATCGTTTGATGTGGATATTCATATCGAACGATTCTTGGTCGAGAAGAAACTGCATATTTCTTAGAATTGTTCGATGTAGACATTCCTATCAAACAACTCTGGGTCGAGAAAACACTGATGCATGTCATAAGTGCAACAAATTAATCTATATATTTTCCACTAATTAACTAGTAATAATGTGGTAGTAAGGATCGTTCCCACAGAGAGCTGTGTAATTGATAGGTTATGTAGATTAGCAAAAAATAATAAATACTAAAAAGGGGGGGTTTGTGGATTAATAAAATAAAAAAGTAATATAATATAAAAATAAGAATAAAATATGATTAAAAGAAAAGATTATTAGGGAATCATTCGTCGTTACCGAACGTTAACTCGAGTAGGATACTTATCTATCTTTCGTTAGAACCATTATTCACCAACCGTAAAATAGCAGCTAGCTTAGTGTTATCCCCAAAACTCCTTTTATCACTGGATACGAAAGCTCTCGACTGCCAGATTCTATTCGTCTGAACCACCAGGTAGTAGCTCACTCAAGGTGTAATCCAATCGAACGCTTTGTGCATTGTGAATTTAGGTTGATCCAGGTAGTTGGATTTTTAGCTCAAGGTCCACTTGCTGGTGTTATCTTTACTCGAAATTGCTCCAAAAAATCCCTATGCAAGGTCTGACAATATCTACTTATGTAGAGAGTTATTAAACTATTACACTAATCTCACAACTTCTACTAGCAATAGAATAATTGATAGAACAATTTAGCGCGCGCTCCAAACAATCTAAAAATTACTCATAAACATTAAATATTAGTAAAGACAGTCGATTAATAATTAAAACTCGAAATAAATTGATAACTACTTAAGTTTCACGTTCAGAACATAGAATTCATCCTTAATATTAGCTACACATAATTTAGTTCATAATAATTAAACTAAAAAAAAAATATAAAATTAGAATTTAAAAGACAAAACAAAGCAAACCCAAGCGTGGGATGGATCTGGCGGACTAGTTGTGATGGACTGCACAAGCTCGTTGATGTACGATATGCTAGGGTTGTAGAAAGGGATATCTCCTCTCTGTTGAGAGAGAGGCAGTCGGCCAGAGGGATGGGTACTTTTTCGTTCCTCTAATGGAGTTTATACAACTCCTTCCTTGCAGTGTTTATCACCGACTCAAGCCCACTTTTCCTAATCTCAATCAAACTCTTAAGACCTTATTGAATCTGCCCGTTCATCACTTTAAACCAACTGCAAGATCTGACTTCCATAACTAGTTTCTCGGCAAAGAAACACGGCCAAATCTAAACAAAATAATACCCATATCCTAGATTTCTTCTCGGCCACACTTCTCTGCTCTATCGAGCCATCATAAGCTGTCAGGCTCGAATCCATCACCAGCATTAATTATTTTCACGTCACTGCCAATAACTTATAAATACCACCACAGACTCGAATGCCATTGAACCTTTCACCACCATTCTCACTCGAGTCCTAATATTTGTCTTAACTTCCATTCGCAGACTCACCATATGAACCATGATCATCACCACAAATCTTTTCTGCCAATAGGTCTCACCGCTTCTCGTCTATATAAACCATCATAACCTTCACTGCCAATAATTCGTTGTTTTCTCGTTTCCATTAAAAACTCCAACTCAATAGCGTCACCACCATTAATGGCAGCTTCAAAATCACTGGCTCTATCTCTCCTGCCATGCACGAGTTTGGCTCCACCTTAGTCATTAATCTCTCGAACAAAACCAACACCACATCTCCGCCATCACCGGTCATCATGATCACTATCTTCAACTTCCAGCACAAAACAACCAACACCACAGACTAGAGCAGTATCAACTCGAGCGCTACCATATCGAATGCTCACAACTATCTCAGTGCCAGTTACCATCAACAGATTTCATCGAAAGCCTCATTCCAGCCATACTTCAAGCTTCTTCTATCAAGACCCATTTATCCCTTCACTTCCATAATTATCACCACAGGCAATACCTCATTATCATCGTCTCTTCCAATCAAACTCTGATTCTAACAGCAGCATCCAACAGGTTAATATTCTCCTCGACCCAAATCTGTTCAGTGTGTGTTATAGACTAAGTCATAGTATGGTCAAGTCCTGTTGACTTGACCAAGTCTATCTGTTTACAGGTCTTGTATAAATACTACTCATATGTCTTTGTATAACACACTGAAACAGAATATCAGAAATATCATCTTCTTCATTTTTTATTCTCTATTTTTCTCAAAATTATCATGGTATAAGAGCTTAAGAACGATCTGTGTTCATCATCTTGAATCAAAATCATTTAAACAAAATCTTACAATCATCATTTTATCAAAAACTTTCAATTCATCAAATTCAAACATCTTTCAATTTTTCTTTAAAATCTTCAATTTTGTGAATCTTTCTCAACAATTTTTCAGAAACATTTTCTTGATCTTGAATCTCCCGATTCGTTTAAAATCAAATCTTCAAAGAATTTTACATGCCTATTACTAGAAGTATGGCTAATCGAACAAATGCTTGGAATACAAATTTTAATGCTACTTCTGCAGAATCTGATCCCCCCCCCCCCCCCAATTTTAGTCTTCCATTTACTAATATCTCCAACTTCATTTCAATTAAGATTGATTCCACAAACTACTTGTTATGGAAAGATCAATTTGAGTCAATTCTTATCTCAACAGATTTATATGTATATGTTAACGGTGAGGTTCAAGAACCTCCAACTGAGATACTTACAAGTGAGTTTCCAGTGCCAAATCCACGTGGCGTAAACTTGATAGATTTGTTGTAAGCTGTTTAAAAGCAACACTAACATCAACTGTTTCCAGTGATGTTCTAGGTCTATCATCTGCCAGGGAGATTTGGTTGTTTCTTGAAACAATATTTAAACAAAAATTTGCTACTAGAAGAGGTATGCTTCGTAATCAACTTAAAAATATTCGTAGGGGTACTCAATCAATTACTCTTTATCTACACCAAATCAAGATGATAGCTGATTCTTTGTCTGCAATTGGGGAAAAGGTGAGTGATGCTGATCTCACTATGCATATCTTGAATGGTTTAGGGAGAGATTATGACAATTTTGTTGTCTCTGCCTATAATAGAGAGTCATCATATATTTTCTCTGAGCTTAAGGCTAGATTATTGATTCATGAGCAATGGCTACATGATCCACATCAAGCAATTACAGAACAATTTGATTCTCAACATCAGCAACATTTTACACTAGAAATGTTCATTCTGGTGCAAGGTCTGGATCTAATTCTGGTTCAGCCACAAATTTTAGGAAATACAAGAATCCAAGAATCCAAGAAATAATTCAGGCTTTCCTCATAGTGGTTCTACTACTGGATCTAATTCTGGTTCAATACCTATTCTTGGTTTTGGTGGAGTTAGAAGACCACAACATGATTATTCTATTGTGGAATGTCAAATTTGCAGAAAAATGGGACACTATGCAAGTAGATGTTTCTTTCTTTATGCTCCTCCAAAGAATGTAAGAACTACTGATGGTTCTGCAAATGTAGCTGAGGTTAAAAATGTTTTCTCAACTTTTAATCTCAATGCTCCTGATATTAGTGATAATTCAACTCCTACAACATGGATGTCTGATAGTGGTGCTTCTTTGATGTAGTTTTTAAAGTGGTAAATAAAGGTTCGATTCTCGAACTTGTGAAGGTAATGATTTTAGAAAATATTGGACTAAATATAAACTAATAAAAATCAGGAAAATAAACTAGAGAAGATTTTTAGGAAATATGGAGAAAACTAGGAATCAGGGTTCAGTTATTTCTAACAATTTATGTGATTAATCATGTAATTCTTTTAACAATTTAATTCAAGTTTGCCAAAATATGTTTTCTAGAAGAATAATTGTAAATCCTAAGCATGGGACATCAAGAGTAATTAACTAAGCATGACCCATCAAAAGAGAACACAACTATTTAATAAAAACTATTTTTTTCTAATTTAAATCCATGCAAATAATAATAAAAGAATTATAAATAATTAATTAAAAATAGACTTACCACATAAAATTGAAAGATAAACCTCCTCCATCATCCCAGTAAATAAACTTAGCCCATGGTGAAGAAAACTTGCTCAAAAGATCTTTTCATTGCTCAAAAAGTTGATTACAAGGTGAAATAATAGTGCAACAGCTGAACATATACGTTTATAAATGTCACAGAACAGGGTTCAGCCGTTACAGAAGTGTTTCTAAGCAATAAATGGTTGAAAGAATAGGCGACAGGAGCAGTTTGAATCAGCAACAGATATAAATGTTGCTGAGTCGTCTTCTCCGATGGTGGCTGATGCTGCTGGTCCGGCCGGCGACCAGAAGTGGCCGGACTTGCTCTGATTTCTTCTCTCGGTTTTCGTTCTTGATTTCTTCGGCTTCTCTTGGTATATATAGGGTGTATGAACCCTAGAGAGTCGTCTAATCCCATTATAACTCTTTAAAATCTATACAAATCCTAGTTTTAATCCTCCACAGCAAAAGAAATATTTTCCGGCCAAAACTCGGATTTGAGGTAATTCTTCCGGGATTTTTTGCTGTTTTCTCGATTGCTTAGAACTTGTATTGGTCTCTACTATCTTTTGGATAACTTTAAATCCTAAAACATCCCAGAAATTCGTAACTCGGTGTATCCAGTTCTTTTCCTGTTTGGAAAAGGAAAACCCGATGAGCTGGATCTGACTCGGCTGAGTTGAATCGCCTTGTTGACCCGCTGGGTTGACTCGGCCGATCCTAGGGTGTCCCTTATCCATTCTTGGGGTGCCAATAACACTTGTCCTTGGGTGCCTTTATCACTTTTTGAGCCAATTTTTCCACAAATCTTTATTCTTCAAATGTACCTACAAAAGCATAAAAACGCGTAATATATGCAAAATCGAATACTAACTTAATAGAAACTAGGGTGCAATTTAGACACTAAAATGTGTCTATCATTCTTCTCACACGACTGGTGATGTAAATTTGCTCCAACATCCTTCTTCTTATACTGGCAAGGAGAAGGTCATGGTGGGAAATGGTAAGACATTTCCTATAACCTTAACTGGAACTTTTTTTCTGCAAACACATCAAACTAGTTTTAGGTTAAACACTGTGTTATTAGTTCCAAAACTTAAGCATAATCTCTTATCTGTTGCTAAGTTCACAAAGGACAATTATTTCTATTTTGTGTTTAATCCATATGGTTATGAGATAAGAAGCATGCTTGATAATACTCTATTGGCTCATGGTGCTGTTATTAATAATTTTTATCCAATCAAGAATTTGTCTTCTCTATCATCAAAATGTTATTCATCTTTTGCTTCCTCAATTGTTGCTACTACTTCTTCTTTGTGGCATGCTAGACTAGGCCATCCTTCAACACATATTCTGCATCATTTACAACAACAAAAGAAAATTCAGTCAAACTCTATCATTAAATCATTCATATGTCATCCCTGTCAGCTTGCTAAGAGTAAAAGATTACCATTTTACTTTTCTGTATCTCATGCAACTCAGCCATTAACTCTTATTCACTGTGATGTATGGGGACCAGCACTGGTACCTTCTTTATATGGTTACAGATATTACATTGTATTTGTAGATGATTTTAGTCGTTTTCACTGGATTTATCCAATGGTTTTCAAAACTGATGCCCTATCATGTTTTTCTCATTTCAAGAAATTAACAGAAAATATGTTTTCTACAAAAGTAAAATTCTTTAAGTGGATGGTGCTTCTGAACTTGTAAAGGGTCCTTTTAAGTTTTTTCTTGTGTCCAATGGAATCTCAATTTGAATATGTTGTCCAAAAACTCCAGAACAGAATGGCATAGATGAAAGAAAACATCGGCACATTACCGAAATGGGTATCACTCTCTTATTTCATGCTTGTTGTCCAAAGGAGTTTTGGTATGATGCATTTCTTACTGCAACATATCTTATTATTAGAACACCATCCCAAGTTCTGGCTTATAAATCTCCTTATGAAGTACTCTTTCTTTCCTTACCAAATTATACTTTGTTAAAAGTATCTGGTTCTATTTGTTATCCATTCTTGGGCCATTCTAGACTTGACAAGCTTTCTCCTAAATCAGTCAAGTGTGTTTTTATTGGCTACAGTCCAGTGCATAGAGTTTACAAATGCTATAATCCCATCTGTAAAAAGACTCATATATCTACACATGTGGTTTTTGATGAAAAAAATTTTTATTTTACACCACTTGTTTCTCTTGATTCTATTTCTTTTGTTCAGTCACCTTCTGTTGTTGACCAAATTCCACCTGATATTGAATTTGTTTCTCTCCCTACTAGTAGTATTGTTACTAGATCTAAGAAAGGGATTTCCAAGACAAGATTTTATCCTGATCATGTATCTCATTTCTCTGTTAAACATCCACTTCCTACTGTTTTTACCTTTTTGTTAACAAACACTGCTGAGCCTAAGAATTTCAAGACTGCTTCTCAAATACCACACTGGATATCATCCATGAAGGAGGAAGTTGATGCTTTAGTTCAAAATGATAATGGGACTATGTTCCACCAGAACCTTGGATGAATATTTTAGGTTGTAAATGGGTGTATCAGGTGAAATTAAAGGAAAATGGTTCAGTTGATAGGTATAAATCTAGACTAGTGGCACAAGGTTATACTCAACTAGAGGGGGTGGATTATCGTGACACATTTAGTCCTGTAGTCAAATTTCCTACAATCAGAATTGTTCTCACTATTGCTCTAACTCAGCATTGGTATGTTAGACAATTAGATGTTTCCAATGCATTCTTGCATGGACATTTAGCTGAAACTGTATACATGGCTCAACCTCAGGGGTTTATTCATCCTGATTATCCTTCGTATGTCTACAAAATGAAGAAAAGTTTATATGGTCTGAAGCAGGCACCAAGGGCTTGCTTTCACACTTTTAGATATTTTCTTCTGTCTTATGGTTTCTTGAAATCTATGGCTGGTAACTCTATGTTCATTCACACTCATGGTTCTGTTGTGTTGATTTTCTTATTGTATGTGGATGATATCTTATTAACTGGTAGTTCAGATAGTCTAATGAATGATTTGATAAAAGCCTTGAGTGCAAGGTTTTCTATGAGGGAATTAGGAGATTTGACTTATTTTCTTGGTATTGAGGCTTTACAAACATCTGACACTATGTTATTAACTCAGAAGAAGTATGCCCTAGACTTATTAAACAAGGCTGACATGTTGACTTGCAAACCATGCTCTACACCTGTGGCAAAGGATAACAGAGTTTTTATTCATGATGGGGGTTTGTTAACTGATCCAGCTGTGTATACGAATTTAGTGGGTAGTCTTCAATATCTGACCTTGACATACCTGATATCTGTTTTGCTGTAACATATGTTTCTCAATTCATGCATGCTCCAACTGAAAAATATATGCTTCTAGTTAAGAGAATTCTAAGGTATCTGAAAGGGAGTATTAGGTCTGGAATTTGTCTTAGTGCTGGTGATTTACAATGTCTGAAGGCCTTTACTGATTCTGACTGGGCTGGCTTCCTTGATACCAGAAGATCTACTTCTGGCTATGTGGTATTTTTGGGTACTTCTGTGATAGCCTGGTCATCCAAGAAACAACCAACAGTGTCCAAATCTTCTGCTGAGGCAGAATATACGTGTCTGACAGTAGCTGCTGCAGAGTTACAATGGCTCTCTTATGTACTAAAGAAATACATTTTTCTTTGAAGGGTCTTGTGCATCTTTTTTGTGATAACAAAAGTGCTATTTCTTTGGCTACTAATCCTGTTTTTCATGCAAGGTCCAAGCATATAGAGGTTCATTATCATGTTGTACGGGAGTTGGTGGAGTCTGGCTTTCTCCAACTGCATCATGTGGCCAGTGAGGATCAGTTGGCTGACCTGTTTACTAAGGGATTGTGTTTTCCTTTGTTCTCCAAGTTTTTGCTGCTTCTACTTGGCTTTCTTCATCTTCATCTGTTGCTGATTCTTCGGTGACTTAGTAGTTTCAAACTGATAAAGTGTGTTTCTGTAGCTGTATCTCTTTATCAGTTTGAAGGGTTGTGTTAAGTGTGTGTTATAGATTAAGTCATAGTGTGGTCAAGTCCTGTTGACTTGACCAAGTCTATCTGTTTACAGGATTTGTATAAATACTACTCATATGTCTTTGTATAACACATTGAAACAGAATATCAGAAATATCATCTTCTTCATTTTTTATTTCTCTATTTTTCACAAAATTATCAAAATCCACCATTGATAAAAGTCGAGTTTGGATTTGGGGAAGAAGATGGTGTGCCTGAGAAGAACGGATTATGCTATTAACAGTTTTCAAATATTGGAAGCCCTTAGTAAAACCACAGGTCTTCTCAATTAAACCTTAATTGAATTGTCAGTTCTGGGAAACCGACAAGACTAATTTCTCGTTTTTCCCATAACTTCTTCATACGAAGTAGAAATGACTTCATTCTTTCGCCGTTGGCTTCATTTCTTCATTTTCTACGAGATGATGACAAGATATCCTGGATTTGTACAAGCTCTACTTGGTATTAGGTCTTTATTCCTTTGTAGCACTTCTTTTGGATGATTCCACCTAATAAAAGATAAAAAAACAAAAAAAAAACGTAATAGAAATTAATTCACAAGAAATCTAACAAATAAGTGCATGAAATTGACACTCTAAATATGTAAAATATGAAATTATCAAACACCCAACTTTTCTAGTGTTTTTTAGCCTATAATCGTTGGATATGAACACAAACATCGAATGATTCTGTAGTGTATAATGCTAGAAATCGTTGGATGTGGATGTATCGGGATGGACGATTGTACTCTTGGAATTCCTAAATTCACTTGGATTCGATTGTTGTTATCGTATGTTGTCATACTCTTTAGGGATAAAGGAGGGAAATAAAAGGGAAAACAGATCGAAGAAAATACATGATCTTGCTTCTCCTGAGAGCTTGGGACCTCGTTGAAAGGACGGTAAGAACTTGGCGGCTAGACACTGTAAGGGTTCGGCGAGAAAATCTGTCACAATCAATGAACCCACTGAAATGGATAGACAAGAAGATTCTTCTTCTTATGATATATATCCAGGTAAAGAACTAAGAGGTAACGAAGATTGCGTGAGAAGTGATGAAGAAGAACTACTGGCACCACCACAACAACAAGAAAAACAACAAGGAGATAAAAATAAAGATGCAGCGCCAAGAAGGAGAAGAAATAAACATATTTTCCAAAGCCTCACATACTGTTAGATCACGGCCCTGATGATACCATTTATGGGTTACAGTGTGACGGAGGAGTGTTTCTATGGGGATACCAGTACAGTTGGGCTGCTAAGATCAGTGCAACCATGATAAGTATATAAACCTTATTGTATGTATCGTCTACTTTTATTTAAGCTATCATGCACTTTCTAAAATTTATCGTGATATGTTATTTAGGATCACACGGATGTCGTGTATCTTCTAAAAAAACAATTATCAATCAGCAAAATACGGTTATGGCCACTAACTGGAGAAGCACCTGAAGTCGCATATATCGTCGAAGAACGAGGTTGATGTATGCAGTAAATAACTCCGTGGTTTGGTATGACAAACCCCTTGTTTCTGCCTTTCTAGAGAGATATTACACGGAAACAGATACTCTGCATCTTCCATTTGGGGAAATAACAATAACCCCAAACGATGTGCAGTTGATCACGGGTCTGAATGTAGGAGGTAAATCCGTGAGGTGTCCGTACTACGTGAATGAGGTTAGTTGAGAGAACATCTACGATTTCACTTCGAGGGTGTTTGGTTGGGATGCGTACAAGACCAGGAGGGAAATGACAATGGTGTACGGAAAAAAGCATAAAATATTCAATCTCAGTCACCTGAGGGAAGAGTTCTCGGGAACAAAGGATCTTCATGAAAGAGGCGAGCTGACCTTGGACCGTATCAATGCTACAACCACCGCATATATTCTCTACATCTTGGAAATTGTTATCTTCCCCGACGTTTTCGGTTCTTGGGTGAACACCAACTACATCTCGTTAATGGAACCACTGAACCAAGTCCGCGAGTACTATTGGGGAAGTGCTTGCCTTGCATACTTGTTGAACGAGATGAGAAAGTATACAAGGGTAGGAAGGAACTAAGTCAGAAGGAATGTGTCTCTTCTCCAGGTAATTCATACGGTGTAGTTAGGGAGATTTTGTTTATATTACTTTTCGTATTCTCACATATATTCCTACGTTAATGCAGGTGTGGATATACTTGCACTTCCCAGATTTTGAGGGGCTAGTGTTAAAGGGAATTGGGATGAAGAAATTTCTGGAAGCAAATACTCCTTTAACGGCAAGGGCTAAAGTCAGGACAAGGACCTCATTGAGGCGGCAACTGGATAACTTGACGACGACGGATGTTGTCTTTCACCCTTACAAGGAAGCATTTGCGGAAGGAAATATGGTTGGGTGCAAGGAACAACATTACCATGGACCTTTGTTTCACCCCAAAGGCTATGTAATGTACAACCCGACAAGAGTGGCGAGGCAATATGGTGTTGTGCAGAAGATCCCTGATGCTAAAAAAAATACAAATTTGACATGTCTTAATGTAAGTCCCTTGAGAACGATATTGAGGTTGTTCACCATCCTTTACCATCATCCGCTGTTTGTGATGGGAGAGGGGGTCACTTACGTGGAATTGGTAGGGCTGCGAACTCAGATGTTGAAGCCATCCCGGGGTATATGCCGTGGTACCTCAATATTTCTCATACTCGTGTGATATGAATAGACGAGAGGCCCTTTATCAAGCACCAGAATAGAGCTCTCGATGTTCTGGTATGTGTTATGGTCTCTTATGGTATGTTAAGAGGGTTTAGCATGAATTATAACTTGTTTGTTATTTTAAATAAAAACAGAGAAGACGAATCACATATATGATCAAAAAGCAAAAAACTGTATTGGGAGAGGAGAACATATTATGGCGAATCAGGCTAAGATTGAAGAATACCAGGCTCTGGAGGATGAACAAGTTGGTGCTAGGTTTGGGGAAGTGGTGGAGACGACGAAAATAAGAAAACCAAGAGCGAGAAAGGATTCTCGGGATAAACCAAGCAGTGGACAAGGAAGAGATGACCAACAAGGACCTTCCAAACGAGGTCGAGGTGGTCGTGGTTGTGGGAAAGGCGGTGATGTGGTTGAATGAATGCATTCTTATTTTTCGAACTTATGTCTTTCACTTTAGATAATTATGTCTTTCACTTTGGATAATTATGTCTTTAACTTTGGATAATTATGTCTTTAACTTATGTTTGTCGTTCAAATTTAAACATATTAGGTTTATTATGTTATGAAAGAATGGATTTAGTTAATTAATTGGTTTTTAAATTGTTGTGTTGGTGATAAGCGCATAATTTATATATTTTTACCACCTTATTTCTATTTGATGGAACTTATTTTTGTACTAATATTATTAATTGTTATGTTTTTGGGTATTTTTGTGGAATTAATATTTGGGAAAAAAGTTGGCTTAAAAGTGTTAATGGCACCCCAAAAGAATTGATAAAGGCACCCACAAGTTGGATAAAGGAACCCACCTCTTTCAAATTCAAAAAGGATTTTGGAGGGAATATTTTCTTATAATATTGTTTACATGATTGGAAGAAGTTTAAGACAAGAGTTATCGTATTACCTTATAAAGAGGAGTTTGTGTAAATCTGAAACACGTAAAAGACCAAAAATATCGTGAGTAGTTGTTCGCGGTTAAATCAGGGAGCATATATTCTCGAAAGGAAATAAAATCGATTTTATCTCCATATCAAGAGAAAATCATTCTCGAGAAGGTAACAGTATCTTACTCTCGAGCTTTAATAGGAAACACCGAGTTGAATAAAAGAAGAAAAATCAAGGAGTTTTGATATGAATTAATGTTCGAAAAAAAGAAAATAATCCCGTGAGAATTTCCATTGATTAAGAAGACTCTCGAAAATTTGGCTGAGTTATTTAGGTTAGAGCTTGTTGTACTATAAATATAGAGTCGATTGAAGAGTTTGGGGAGGGTGGCGAGAGCCAGATTCACTAGAAAATTAACTCAGAAAGAATCTTTGAGTGTTTCTGCAACTCAGGGAGAAGGAGGAAGAAGAAGAACACATAACAGTTCCAAGCCGTCACTGAAAACCGTTACAAATACCTTTATATTCATATGCTTCAGCGACAGTTTTGTGAACAGTTCCTGCAACAATTTAAATGTTTAATATACACTGAGGCTGAGCTTTATTCTGCAATGCCTGAAATTAATCGTTGATTCATAAAACACTATTTGTAAGCAATTTTTAATTACTGAATACATTGGTTAATTTTTTTTCTTCCATTCTTTTTCTCTATGAGTAACTAAATTCTTTTCTAGAGTAGAGGAAGAAACTATTTTTGATGTGTATTTTCAATATTTAATTTCTTAGACATAATTTATGTTCTCTATTTTGCTTTTTAATGACTAATAGTTTTCTCTTCTAAATATGCTTCGATTTAATTGTTTTGAATAGTCTTTAGGCTATTGATCTTTTATAAGCGAATGAAATTATATCTTTGCGAATTGACAAAAGTCGTATAAATAATTTTAAACGTTGTATTTTCCAAAACACGAGATTAGGTCCAATATTGTTTTGAGTTGTATGAGAGTATTGTGTTTAGAATATTAAGTTTGAATTAACAACATCAGAAGTAGTGGATTCCAAAACCCTAGACGGCTAGACCTTTCCTTTTCCTGGTTAATTAATTTGTATAGTTATTTTATTTAATTAAATTCATAAAAATTTTCACCCAAAAATAATTTCTTTATTTTTAGCACATAATTTATTTATTAACTAGATATAATATTATCAATCTCTTTATGAATCAACTGTAGTTGACACTTCTACTTTGTAGACGTCATCCGATTACGGCTATAGGTTTTTGGCATATCAGTTAGGAAGCAGTTTTTAAAGCAAGAATCGTTCGATTTGGATAACCCTATCGAACGATTCTGAATTTCGGGAGAAACTAAAAATTTGAAATCGTTGGAAATGTAAACGGTTATCAAACAATTCTGAGCAAAAATACCAATTTTTTTCCAGGGTTTCAGAATCGGTAAATGAGTACGTTCATATAGAACGATTTTTGGAACTTATGAGAAAGCCAATTTTCTTGTTATTTTTTAGCCTAAAATCGTTCGATGAGGACCTATTTATCGAACGATTCTAGGCAGATAAAATGCCAATGTTTCTTGTTGTTTTTTAGCCTAGAATCGTTCGATGTGGATTTATTTATCGAACGATTCTAGGCAGAGAAAATGACAATTTTTCTAGTTTTTTTTTATCCTAGAACCGTTCAATGTGTACCTATTATCGCATGATTCTGGGCAAAAAAAATTTCAATTTTTCTTGTTGTCTTTTATCCCAGAATCGTTCGATGTGGATATATGTATCAAACGATTCTGGGCAAAGAAAATGCCAATTTTTCTTGTTTTTTTTAGCTTTGAATTGTTCGATGTGATTTTATATATAAACCGATTCTAGCAACACTAGTTTTCAACAATTTCGAAAAACAGAATCGTTCGACATGGACTTACATATCGAACGATTCTTAAAGAATATTTCAGCCACATTTTGAGTTGTTAGAAAAAAACTAGTCGTTCGGTTTTCCTCTATATAAGAAGGGCCTTTATCCCAGACCCAATTGGCCCTAAACTTATACCTTTTACTCACTCCCACTTCAACAACTACTCAAATAGATCAGGGAAAATGGCATGAGAACCGGAAGAAGATATGGATCTCGTCAAATCGTTCATTCCCATCTTCCATGAATGTCCGTACGAAATTTGTTCGATGTTTTGGAAGAGAGTCAAAGAATTCTTCTATGAGCGTACCGGGAATCCTAAACATCGCAAATGGGAAAACCTAGCTTTTAGATTCGACTACATCGAAAACAAAATGGGAGAGTTCCGTAAAATTAGAGGAATGGTTGCCGAGCATCATCCCCTATAACATCGTTTGATATTCGTATATTAATGTGTAATCGATTTAATTTCAGAGAAAACAATTCTGTAACTTATGACGAATACGAAATGGGGAAGCAATGTTCATGCACACGAGGGAATACACCGTGTTGAACAAACGTGCTAAGAGGTTCATTAACGATGTATTAATGTGCGAACTTCAAGAATATGCATACTAGATTATGTAATGAATTGTGCTAATTTCCTAAACTATGTAATGCGATGCGCTAATTTCCTAAACTATGAATGAAAGTTGTCGTTTATGAAAGTGTAGAAGAATTGTTTCATAATAACACCCACATCCACCGATTGTAAGAATCAGCCTTTATTAAAGAAATAGTCACCGATTTTGGTACTTTTCGTGATTGAAGAACAACAATCCAGAATCGACAGACGTTATCCATCGTATCCACCGATTCTGGGTTGATTAAGTTTAAAAAAATTTAAAAAATTTCAAAAAAATTTATGTTTTGATGATTACTTAACACTAGTTGATTTCACAACTAACACGATTAAAAAACTATTAATTGAATTAATTAATACTAATTAATCATGGATAAATTAGATATTAACATAAATATTTGGATAAGGTGTTTTATTATTTACTTCAAAATGTCATTTTTTTACTTTTAGTAGTAGGCCTGAAATAATTCGGTAGACCTAAAATTAGCCAGGTTATAATAGTGGGGCCATAATTTTCAGGTCAATAAAAATCCTTATTAATCCTTGATGAATCATGCCCGCACATTTTTTTCTCATCTTATCAAATCACACGGCCAGTTCTTAATTTCACTTAAGATCTCAAGTTTTTGTACTCAGTTCATTTTAATCACTACTAATGTTCAAAAACTCAGTTCAGTTAATCATTACTAATGTTCTTTCTAAAAAATTTCTTCAATTAATGGCGGCAGTAATGCTCTTAACTTTTCTCATTTCTCTTACATATATTAATTTTCTTTTTATAATCTCTCTCAAACATTTATTCTTTCCAATTTAAATCATGATATCAATCTCCCTAGCTAGTGAAAATTTTATTCTCGTCTATTAATTTTATTTTTTCTTCCTTTTAACTGTTTCTCCTTCACAACTATTACAATCTCCCTAGCTAGTGAAAATTTTATTCTCGTCTATTAATTTTATTTTTTCTTCCTTTTAACTGTTTCTCCTTCACAACTATTACAGGTGCTGATATTATATTTTAAAAATATACTATTGTAAAATAAGTAGTCTTTTAACTTATGTAAAATCGTATTACCCGTTATTCTTACGAGGTAAATAAAATATTTTTTAAAATATATATAACGGTAAGGTAGTATTGGAAGTGATACTTCTTATATTATAGAAATTTAGATTTTTAAAATATTTTAAGTATCTAGAAGAAATACGAAGCCCTATGCAGAAAAATATTAGTATATTAATCATCCTTAACATATATACTGGTATATTAGTTAACAAGATCCTACTAGGTAATTTAAAATTTCAAATTTTGATTTTATAAAAAGGGTAAAAAAATAATCTTCGAAGAATGACAATATTTCATGGAATTAGAACAGAAACAAAACATTAAGAATATTCGTCATCTTGAAACCGTATGTTTTTGTAGTGTGTCGTCAAATGCAATTCTTGCTGTGATTCCTCTTACAATCCTTGAAACAGAAACTCCTGTGGTGTGTTCCTATTTTGTCTAATATTGATTCTCATTCCACAAATATTATTGTAAAGTGAAAAAGAATAATCGATTTTCAGAATGTACACTGATATTGTTAAAGTGACAAAATCTCATATACGAACTGTAAAATGTATCTGCAAGGTTAGAAATCATTAATAAAATATATATACCGTAAACTAAGGTGTTACAACTACACTTGATGGTAGGCACGGAGCCAGTAAGGGACTAGTAGGACCCTAGTCCCCCTATGTTTTCTAATTTGGGTATATAAGATGTTACAACTACATTTGATGGCCGGCACATAGCCAGTAAGGGACTAGTAGGACCCTGGTCACCTATGTTTTCTAATTTGGGTATATAAGATGTTACAACTATACTTGATGGTAGGCACGGAGCCAGTAAAGGACTAGTAGGATCCTGGTTCCCTTATGTTTTCTATTGGGTATGTATGTACTGTTAGTAAATTTAGAAACTGTGAGGACAAACGGGGAGGATAAAGTGAATATATTTTTTCCTGAAAACTTAGGTCGTGTTTCACTCTCATCCCTTGCAAGCTGTAACTGGTAACAGTGGTAAGATATCACTATCTCTTCCATAATTCCATTTACATCTCGAAATCTTTAATACTTGTTTGTTCAGTAACCAATACAGTGAGAATAAATACTTCATTTTATTATATAGATACATACATAGATTGTATGATTAATTAGTCTAATACTTTTGGGGATCATTTTATGTTAAATTGCTAATGGATTTCGATCGTGGATGTGCTCCTGAGTGTGTCTGGTGGAACGAGACTGCATATTTTTTTGTTAAGCTTGCTTTGGTTCGAACGAATGCCCTCCTTTCATATATATATTTTTTCATATATCCAATATCAGAAACCCAATTGTTACAGATTCATATTAGTTGTTTATGAAATTGGTAAGAAAGATGTGATTGTGTAATTGATATTTTAGTCACATGAGCTTTTTAACTATTTGTGGCTCGGCTTTAAGCAATTATGGATATACGATTCTGATGCATCTATTTTCACGTACTTAGTTCAGGCGACGTGAACAATCATTAGTGGAAGGATAGTAACATGGAATCTACAGTTCTGATTTTCATTTGGAATTTGGAAAGAATAAAAAAGGTTCCCCCAGGTAGAATTTCTGACTCTGTCCCCGCTTGATAAAAGTGTGGTTGAGCCTTGCTTCACAAAGGAATACGGAGACACCACCTATTTCGATCGATGTTCATCTATAAAGGAAATAGAGGCGAGTACGGCGCAAACTAATTCATATCATTAATGAAATCATCTCATAAGATTTTATGTAACTATGTCCATGAATTAGTGGAGGACGTTCCGAATTTAAAATAATTCCAAAGAAAAATGAAATCTTAATGGATTATGAGAATGTGCACAAGTCAATAGAAAGATCATGCGTGCATATTGATGATATATTTTTATATATAGTTTCCCAAGAAAGTAGGGCACGATGAGATCGAACCATGTTCTTTATTGTTTAATATTAACAAAGACCTGATCGATTAGACCTGCACAATCCAGATAGAATTTGATTCTGCAGATGGTGGGTTTTTGACAAGAGCATGAATTGTAAAAGTTACCTTACCTGGCTGCCAAAATATAATAAACGAATTTCTGACCCGGCATCAGAATGATGGATACGTACTTCTATATTAGATTCCGCAAGAGAATTTAGAATGTGTATTCAGCTCATGGCTATACTAGACTTATAGATCTTCTATATATGTATGCACCTCAAATTTTAGGGCTTTACCCGGTTAAACCCTCGTTATTACATGTGCGTCCATAAAACTATTTACATTGATCATAATACTGATTATACAAAATTACGAACAATTGGAATAGAGGCTATGCCATATCTGAATAAAAACACTAACTGGTTGCATACCATCTAATTGCAGAGTCGCATCGAGCATCATTTCAAGTCGCAAAACTTCCAAAGATGAATTCCTTGAATATGTTCTGTATGCACTATATAAAAAAGCTAAGCATAATGCTAGGAGTAAATCTAATGCGACTGAGAAGCCTAAGCATGCCACGACTATGGCCACGACATTAGCAAATGCCAATGATAGCAACACATATGCAATGGCCACGACACGACTATGGCCACGACATTAGCAAATGACTCTGTCCTAGCGAGCCCTGCCCATAGCCAAACGCGCCACTAATTAGCTCATACAGCTGCATAAGCTAGCACTAATACCTTGGCCCACAACGCTAGTGCTATCACCAATGCTATGGCTTACAACCATAGCACTAGCGCCAGCATCAGCATTGCGGCCTACAACGCTAGCACTAGCACTGCCAGCAGCGCCGGTGCTAGCCATCTCATTATTTACTTATCTGCTGCTAGAGCTCCATTCTCGCCTGTTGTGCTGCGCTATCCTTGTTTGCTTGAGCCAACGCCATTCTCGTGCCAGTGCTATCCTTTGCTGCTAGCGCCATCACCTAGGACGTAGCTACGACATTAACATATGCTAACAATTGAGCCTATAACACTTATGTGTGACATTGTTGTTAGCACAAACTACATGCTATAAAAACGCCATTGGTAGCATTATGTTACGACAAACTCTCAAATTACTCACATACTTTGAGTCCATGACTCCATTAAATCCTATGAGAAATCAAAACATGTTACACGGGGGGATTATTCATGGGGTTTTGGTCTGCTGGTTACAGCAACATGTGGCGTGGCAACACCCCATGATCTGAAAGTTACAAAGTAATGGTGAAGGTTGTAGAAGTTGAGGACATAATGGAACAATGGTTTTTCCAGAAACTTCCAAGTATAATGGGCAGTTACACCTTTAGCCCATAACCTCCATCACCCCATCTCTTCAGTACCTCCACTACTTTACAAGGAAAAATATGTGTTACAAACTATTATAAATAGGCTACTAGCCATTCAGAAAAACAGAACAAGCTTATGATTCTTTACATGCTTTGTTATTCTCAACAGTTCAACACACTTATTTCCTTCAAATTTCTTTGCTTCCCTCCCCTAAGATCAACCAATTTTTTATCATTGTGACCGAAGCATGACGAAACGGCTATTATCATGGTTTAGGCTTGTCCTGTACGATTTTGATTTACGAATCTAAAGAAAGTACTTCAAAAGTATATTGTTTTTCCTAGAAGTAATTTTTGGGTAATAACAATTGGCGACCACAGTGGGAGGTCAATATCTCGGTCACAAATCCAATTCTTCAACCATCTGAAAATCAATTCTTGAACCGTTTGAAAATAGGGTGGATCTTAGATCTAATTCAATCATTAAAATCAATTCAGATCTAGTAACCAATCTATTATGGTGTTCCATTCCTCAAAATGCTTTCACCAAAACACCAACACTACTCTTTCAAGCAATGTTACTGGAAACGCCACGGATAGCCAAGCATCACCAAGTCTCTCAAATCGATGAAGAGACCCTTGCTGGCGAAGAAGCTGACATGACTACCACTTAGAAGGAAATACTCGTTCTTCTCAAGACTCGTATGGATCAAGCACCTCTAGAGCAACACAAATATGATATGGAGCAATCCAGAAATGCTTCTAAGGTTATTACTGATTCTAACACATCTAGAGCCCACATATATTAAAGATAAATTCATCTAGCTCCTGATATAGTACCAGGAAACAGTCCACAACAAAATTTCAACACCAGTAGAATTCTGGAAAGGTCCTTACAAAATAATGAAAAGAAAGATGGAGCCAACCAACGTTCCTGATGCTACCAACATCAAGATCCCCTCTCTGTCACGAACCTCTCCAGTCTATAAAAAATGGTCAACCAGAGAGTCACAACCTTGACAAGGCCCTTTACTCTCCAAAGACATGCCGCAAAGGTATCTCGACCTCTCCCAACTATGTCGTCAGATCGGATAGGCGCATGCAACCCCTGACGAGGCTGAGACGCATCCCAAGCCCATCCATAAACTATAACTTCAGAAATCAAAGAGAAGTGTGACAGGGGACTGCTCACTGCAACACATCTCATAACAATCAAGGATTCAGAAGGTGGCTCAAGAGACGCCTCTTGGAACATAGTCTTTGAAGACACCCGTATCACCACATCGACAACAAAATATCTTTCATCTCATCCTCTTCACCCTCGACGTCTCCATAGGACTTCACCCATATAAGCATACCATCGTCACATCCAGAAGGGCGCCACAGAGTCAGGATAAGATACAATTTCATTCAGTCAATGCTCACAAAAACGTCCCAGTTATGAATCAATAGCCCGGGCACCAACGAAGGGCTCGAACTTCAATTCAATTTTTTGCTCCATCTTTGGCGTAACAAAGACAACAACAATAATAAGAGATATTGATAGTTTTGTAGTTGTGGTAAATAAAGGTTCGTTCGCTCGAACTTGTGAAGATTGATTTTAGATTTAATAAACTAATTTTTAAATTAGAAACCATACAAAAAATATGAAAATAATATTCACAAATACTAAGGTTATGGATTTCACCATTAACCAATTAAAGTGATTCAAACTAATCAATATTAATGCAATTCTTACATTTAATTTGATTCTAAAATATTACAACAAGTAGATTTCAAAATAACAATTGTATAACAAAAGCATGGAACATCTAAAACCTAGGCCAAGCATGTACCATCTAACGAAATCACAACTGCTTAGTAAAAATCATTAAATCAATTTTTAACCAAGGCAAATAATCATAAAAGAAATTGCAAAAATCAATTAAAATAGAAATATACCACTATTCTTGGAATAATAGCTTCCTCCATCACCTCAGCAAAGGGGTTCAGCTCCTCATGTTGAAAACACTCTCAAAATACTCTTTAATAGCTCAAAAATAGGTATTTACAAATGATGAAAAAGAGTGAAAATGATGAAACAGTGAGTTTGTAACGTTTATAGGCGTTACAGACTCACTGTTACAGAAGTAAAAGTGTTTCACGAATATAAATGTTGCAAATGAAGATAAACGTTACAAAGTTAAAAGCTTTGGCAACATAATCTCCAACCTTTTGGCCACGGAAACTTCAACCCTTTCGTAACATAATCTTCATCTTCTTCATCACAAGAATTTTCCGGATATTTGATTTTGTGATTCTGGCCTCTCCAGACCCCCACCCCCCCGTCCCCCACCCCCAATCTCTTCCTCTATCACCTCTATTTATACTACAACATCAGCAACACCCTAAAAATCGTGAAAATCTTCTCATTGATGGAATCCATCTTGGCAATAATGGGAATAATCTCGGGTCTGATTTTTTTTTATTCTTGATCTTTGTTGCGCTGGATATTTCGCTGATGATTAATTTTCTTATAATTGTTGCTCGAGTTAGCAAAGAATATTGAGCAGAGAAGGAAACAAAATTCTTAAATATCACCGAGACTTATTATTTTCACCCTGTTTGGCTCGAGAAAATGTCTGTCAAGATTTGGTGTTTAATTTTTGATTCTCTATTAAGGCAAGATGAGTAAATATCCTTCCTATTCATGTCCCAAATCTTAAAGTTTGAAAATTTGAGATAATAGAGCATTCCCACCAAAACTATTTTAAATTTGAAAGAGAAGTAGGTGCTTTTAACACTCCATGGGCGCCTTTATCAATTTTAGGAGGGGTGCCTTTAGTAATTTTTCCCAGGGGGTCCAAACATCACTTTTCGAACCAATTTTTTCCACAAAAGTTTATTTCTCCAAAATTACCTACAAAGACATAAAAACCATAATAAGTATAAAATCGAGTACCACCAATACATCTAATTGAGATCAAATCAGATACAAAAATGTGTCTATCAAATACCCCCAAACTTATTATTTGCTAGTCCTCGAGCAAATCTAATCTAGAAAATAAAAATCCTAACTCACCTTCGCAGGCATCGCGATTGCACTTAGCGTGTGCAACAAGCCTTTAAACCCATAGGTGTCCCTATCAGACGAGTTTTGTCTCGTGAGGGTTTACAAGAGATATACCAACAAAACCTTTACTCAAAATTCTAGCTACCTGTGAACGATTGAGGATAGACACTAAACAAGCTATTAAGTTGGAATACTAAATTCTTCGCCTATAAGAATCATTACCCTATATGAGTCCAATTTTTGTACACGAGTTTGCACTCAGCGTACCAAAATTCATATAAGAATTCAAAACTCTACTTAGATAGTCGTTCAACCACAATACTCAGAATCTATCAAAGTACAATCACATGAAAAGATTTAGAAGATGGATAGAGACAAAATGAAGTTTGCACATGTTGACTAAGGTGAACGGTGTTTCCCATATCTGTATGAAGGTCACTGCCAGGATGAACCCTAATGGATTAAGATACGCTCCCACTGGTCTTAATCCTTATACTAATATCGACTCAGCTGGTATATACAAGGGTTCAACGGTCGATTTATTAAAAATAAAACAATTATTTATTATCTTTAAATGTACTGACAACAAGATTGGATCAAATGAATCCAGGTGCATGCTCATTATCAGCATCGTACATGATAGTTCTCATGGATCCTGCATTCCACGCTTGCTTAGGCGACAGAGACAGGGAGAACACACACATATTGCTATCAAAGTGTCAATACTCGATTTTTTTTGTTGAATAATGCTCTAAATAATAGGACTTTATCTCAAACATTCTACTTCATCCTGACGGCGATAACAATTCGATATTGGTGCCCCACCAAATCAATTAGAGAAACACAAAAATTGCAAAAATAAAAACAGAAGGTGATATGGTCGAGATAGACTCCGAGATATGGTGAAAACTATCATGTTATTTCTAACACCTGAGCTAGGCATCCTTTTATGAATAAACCATTTAGACGGGCACACAAATTTCTATAGAGAAAGAGCTAAGTTTTCATCTACCTAGAATGGTTAGTGTCATCCTGAATTGTTCACAAGTTCCTAGACTTTGGAGTTTCATATTTCACTAAAAGTTTCTCCCTTACCCCCCAAAATTAAATCTAACATTGTCCTCAATGTTCTAAAGATGAATGATTAAATGCATGAACAAGAAGAAACTGTAACCAATCAAAGGAAATGAGTTAAGGAAAGATATTACCGTGTCGCATGAGCATGTGTTACCTCCCCAGAAGTGCCAAGTTTGAAGTCTTCAGCCAGACTTTAAAAATAATTAGTCACCTCACTAAATCATATAGCAATAGTCGCTGTGGGTCATCTGAATAAAATAATGTTATCAAAAACAGAAGGAAACCCAGAAAGTGAACAAACAATAAATTTGCAACACATAATAATAACTTGAATAATTGTGGATCCTCAAAGTCAATCAGATTTGACCCACACAGTTGACTACAATGAAGGTGGTCATTCTTAAGCAAGTGTGTCGATTCTAATTTCCTAAAGTAATTATGCTTAGTCTCAAAACTTGATACTTCACATATTTGAAATTCAAACATTCCCACATATGGAAGAAAATGTTTTGGTGGGAAACTATCGATACTTTGGGTTATCCGGGCACATACTTCGTGAAATGGTTCATGCGTGTTTGTTGCCGGGGGCAACAAGATTGAGTTGGTAAGGATCAAAACATTCCTTCATGTTTCTATGGATCTCTATGATCGATGATCATAATCTTGGTATTATTTCCTAGGTAAACCACATCGACCAGAGGATGAGTTTTAACAACTGAATTTCTTTTTGGACATGAACAGTCTCAGAGAATCTAGTTTGAAGATGATCCTGAAAAATGGTAGAGGTGAAAATGTCAAGTCCCAAGTTAGGGACTTTAAAAAGGGATACTTGACAATCACAGGAATCATCGGTACCCCCAAACTTAGGGTGTACATTACTCTCAGATGAACTAAAAAGTGTTGGTTAGATTATAGGGTCCTTAAGGTCAGAACTACATTCAGCTTCCTCTATAGAAAGAAATAAGGTAGACTTATAAACTGGTAGTGTCCATCAAAGCTGCAGAATCTAACAAATTATTCACCTCATTAATAACACTATCATCGTCAACATCAAAACCAAAGTGGGCTAGGCATTTCTCTAATGTATCTTTTAACAAAGTGTTTGGCAAATATTTCGGAATTGAAGTACTAGTTATGTTCACTTCTTCTAAATCATAGATCTCATAAGAAGGTTGTCTACTCATATTAAAGAGATTCAGTTCAATAATCATGTTACCAAAAGAAAAATTAATTATCACATTTCCATAATTGATGACGACATTATATGTAGCTAAAAAGGGACGACCTAATATCACTGGTATTTTAGCCTCTGGGACCTGAAAAGGTTGGGTGTCTAGGACAACACAATCCATTAGGGAAACTATTCTATTAACCTGAATTAAATCATCCTCTATCACATTAAAATTCTATAAGAGTCTATCATCTTCATCAGAGACTATTGTTTTCGAATCATTAGACTCTAAATCACTAGTCTCAGGACAAACTCGTTCCTCTAAACCATTATCGGCTTCAAAACAAGAAATTTCTACACCGTCTAAAATAATGGTATCTCTAGTCAAATCATCTTCCTTTTGAATAGGTGAATAATCATTAAAATTAATTGGATGTAAAACAGAAATAACATTATCATCATGAAGCACAATTGGAGTGACAATTTCTTGATCGCTCTGCCTGTATATTTCAAGTTCTTCACCAATACTATCCTCATCATAATAATAATATGAAGATGTTTGAACCTCGTCTAAATAGGTAGTGTTACCAAGTCTATCCTCGTCCTCTTGAATATTTGAACAATTATCAAGGGTAGCACTATATTGGAAATTAAGATCATTTTGAGAAATAATACTCTCTGCAACACTTTCATTCAATCTATATATATTCTCAGCCAACTACTTGAGGGATTCTTCTAGAGAAAGAGTTGAACTACTAATTGTTCCTCTCACACTTAATTCAAACCTATTTTTCATCTCAGATATCTTCTTGAGTGATTCTTCTAGAGGCATAATAGGTTCATGATGAGTACTAGATTTTAACTGCTTTAGGACATCCCTCCAAGACAAAGAACTCGAATTTTGCTCATTTTCATGTTCATAAGACGGGTATATGTATGAATAGTAATTGGTATCACCTTGGTATGAGCAATAACCTCCAAAAGGTTGGTGGTGGTCCCAACTACTATCCACACCATGTTGATAGTACGGATAATGTCTATTTTGAAATTCAGTCGAATATTCATTGTATTGGTCCTCATAGTACCAGTTTGACATTTTCTAACAAAAACTTCCTAATATATTTATAAATATAAACTCTAAAAATAAATCCTATTGGAAGGGGTTTTAAACATACACAAACAAGGCCGACTCAACCAAATCAAACCTACCGAATCTAGCAAAAAAAAAGCATGATGGCTCCACTTAGATTGTTTCTAGACCAGCTTCTTATTCCAAAAGGTAACTAGTTACAGTTTTAGCGAATCTCCAAGAACGATTCGAATTAGATTAAGTCGAATTAGATTAAGTCGAATAGAAACAAGATAAGCTCTAAGGAGCTTTGATAACCCTGCCTCTTTGGCAACTTTTCCTTGGGTTACTAGGCGGCTCTAATCAACTTAAAATAATCTTCCTGAACTTTGAGTCAGGCTACCAGAATAATCTTGGGTCTGATTTTTTTCTATTCTTGATATTTGTTGCGGTGGATATCTCGCTGATGATTGATTTTCTTATAATTGTTGCTCGAGTTAGCAAAAAATATTGAGTAGAGAAGGAAACAGAATTCTTAAATATCACCGAGACTTATTCCTTTCTCACTGTTTGGCTCGAGAAAATATTCTTCAAGATTTGGTGTTTAATTTTTGATTCTCTATTAAGGCAAGATGATCTTGTATTAAGTAAATATCCTTCATATTCACGTCCCAAATCTTCACAGTTTGAAAATTTGAGAGACTAGAGAATTCCCGCCAAAACTATTTTAAATTTAAAAGAGAAGTGGGTGCTTTTAACACTCCATGGGTGTCTTTATCAATTTTGGGAGGGGTTCCCTTATCCAAAATGAGGGTGCCTTTAGTAATTTTCCTTGGGGGTCCAAACATCACTTTTCGAACCAATTTTTCCATAAAAGTTTATTTCTCCAAAAACACCTACAAAGACATAAAAACCATAATAAGTATAAAATTGAGTACCACCGGTACATATAATTGAGATCAAATCAGACACAAAAATGTGTCTATCAGATATCAACCTTCCTGGCTTCCCTTACATGATCACGTCAATAGCATGGAGACTTCACCTCTGTTGTTGTTGCTGATTTCAACCACACTGGTCAACTAGAGAAGACAGACTGAATTCAGAATTCTCAAGGTGACGCCATCAATTCCCCTCATTCTTCAATCAAGCCCTAAACAGACAGTACTCGTGGTCATGATCTCAACTATCATTGGTAACGAGGCAGCCATAACCATCTCAAGCACAATGAACACTCGACAAGCCTGACCACTTCATATTTATGCTAGCCTCTCAATATCTGGAATATGGGCTTACAAACGTCTGTCAGGAATTCATCTTCTACAGAAACATGGCTATGGCGAGCATCATATCCTCTTGGAAATCTTAAGAAACCCATATTCTCACGATAGCACTTTCCATCATGAGAACTCCAATTCGTCATTACTACTTCTGCTGTCACACATGCATCTTATGAGATCGAAAATCGGCAACCATTGGTGGGAACGGGGAAAAGCATCCTTACGAAAAGTGTCCATCTGTATCTCTGCTACAACATACTAAAATGGGCGCGTCAATCGGATATACGGGCTAAGAGATGTGACTCTTGCTCTAAAGTCTATGGAGTCTGAAAATTTGCATATGACTACATATTACAAGCGTTAACACATGATTGACTGACCATACAAGCTCTGAATCAAAAAAACGTCACCAATTTCATGTCATCATTGCTTCGCTGCTGTGATCCTTGTCGCATCAACTTCTGATATTGCTGCTGCTGGGTGAAACCATGGTCTCGTGCTACACAAGGGTCAATTTTGGTCTCTCCATCATACAAATCATCCATGCTTCACTAGTTTATGCTCTCAGGACGACGCTCTATCATCCTACAAGCACTACTACATCAATTATTGCTCCTCTAGAGATTATTTGACATCACCGGAGTGTCATTAAATCAGAATTCCTGGTAAAATCCAACAACTAATCTCATTGATTTATTTTGATTTATTTTTCCTAGCTGCAGAAGCATGAAATAAATACGTATAAAATTCTGACAAACATCAAGATTATGAATACGTACTCATATCTTACATTACAAAAGAAAATTAAGAAGGGATATTCAGCTCCTGGCTAAATTATCCCTGTAGCTCTGTTATCACTTTTTCCTAGCTGCAGAAGCATGAAATAAATACGTATAAAATTCTGACAAGCATCAGGATTACGGATACGTACTCCTATCTTAGATTCAGTAAGAAAATTGAGAATGATAAAATTCCGACAAGCATCAGGATTATGGATATGTACTCATATCTTACATTCTGTAGGAAAATTGAGAATGATAAAATTCTGACAAGCATCAGGATTACGAATACATACGTCTATCTTACATTCTGCAAGAAAATTGAGAATGCGTATTCATCTCATGGCTAAATTAAGCCCTGTAGCTCCTTTTGCATATATATATGCGCCCCTAGAAATTTCAGGGATTTACCCAGCTAAACCCTCGTAATTTCATGTGCATCCATGCGAACTATTTCTATTAACCAGAATATGCTGATTATACAAACATTCAGAATGGACAATATGTCATTTCTGAATTAAAAAACACTAAATTAGATGCGTACCATATAATTACAGAGTCGCATCGAACATCATCTCAAGTTGCAAACTTTCACGGCTGAATCTCTTGAATATGTTATGTATGCACTGCATAAAAGTTAAGCACTTCATATCACGAATGAACTTGCTTCAAGTCGCAAAACTTCCATGATTGAATTCCTTTAACTTGTTCAATGCTATGGCTCTACTCATCTTAGTATTCCGATGGCAGTAATACCTTAACACTCATCTTAGTGTTCTGACGACATCACTGCCTCAACACTCTTTATAACCAACTGATGTTCCAAATATCTTCCCGCTATTACTACGGTAGAAGAAGAATGCTCCAAATACCTGAAAGTACAAAAAAATAAAACTTCTCCGCCAATTTCTACTCTTCTAGTAATATCTAACCATTAAAATATAAAAGTCACATTTTATTTCGTCTAGCAGACCACCATCTAGCTCTTACCACACAACATTACTCGTTAGGCGCTAAGCAAGGGAATTAATATAGATGGTGGGTTTTTGACAAGGACATGAATTGTAAAAGTTACATTGCCTGGCTGTCAAAATATAATAAAAAATTTCTGAACCGAAATCAGAATGATGGATACGTACTTCTGTATTACATTCCGTAAGAAAATTTAGAATGTGTATTCAACTCATGGATATACTAGACCTATAGCTCTTCTATATATGTATGTGCCTCAAAATTTCAGGGCTTTACCAGTCTAAACCCTCGTTATTACATGAGCATCCATACAAACTATTCACATTCATCAGAACACTGATTATTCAAAATTGCAAACATTCGGAATAGAGGCTATGCCATATCTGAATAAAAATGCTAATAGATGCATACCATCTAATTACAGAGTTGAATCGAGCATCATTTCAAGTCGTAAAACTTCCACGGCTGAATTCCTTGAATAAGTTCTGTATGCATTGCATAAAAAAGCTAAGCATAATGCTAGCATTAAACCTCATGTGACTAAGAAGCCATAAGCAGGCCATGGTTATGGACATAATATTAGAAAATTCCAATGCTAGCAACACATAGGCAATGGCCATGACACCATCAAGTGACAGTCCTAGCGAGCCCTGCCCAAATGCCAAATGCGCCACTAATTAGCTCACACAGCTGCATAAGCTAGCACTAATGCCTTTGCCCACAACGCTAGCACCAATGCTGTGGCCTACAACCCTAGCACTAGCGCCAGCATCAGCGTTGCGGCCTGCAAAGCTAGCACTAGTACTGCAAGCAGCGCCGGTGCTAGCCATCTCATTACTTACTTACCTAGTGTTGTAGCTCCTTTCTTGCCTGTTGTCCTGCGCTATTCTTGTTTGCTTGAGCCAGCGCCATTCTCGTTCCAGTGATATCCTTTGCTTCTAACGCCATCACCTAGGCTGTAGCTATGACATTAGCATATGCTAACAATTGAGCCTATAACACTTATACGTGCCATTTTTGTTAGCACAAACTACATGCTACAAACATGCTACAAAAACGCCATTGGTAGCATTATGTTACGACAAACTCTCAAATTACTCACATACTTTGAGTCCATGAATCCATTAACTCCTACGAGAAATCAAAACATGTTACACGGGGGGATTATTCATGGGGTTTTAGTCTGGTGGTTATAGCAAAATGTGGCGTGGCAACACCCCATGATCTGAAAGTTACAAAATAATGGTGAAGGTTGTAGAAGTTGAGGAGATAATGGAATAATGGTTTTTCCAGAAACTTCCAAGTATAATGGGCAATTACACCTTTATCCCATAACCTTCATCACTCCATCTCCTCACTACCTCCACTTTTTTACAAGGAAAAGTATGTGTTGCAAACTATTATAAATAAGCTACTAGCCATTCAGAAAAACAGAACAAGCTTATGATTCTTTACATGCTCTGTTATTCTCAATAGTTCAACATCTCCACACACAATTCATCACACTTATTTCCTTCAACTTTCTTTGCTTCCCTCCCCTAAAATCAACCCATTTTTTATCATTGTGACCGAAACATGACGAAACGGCTATTATCATGGTTTAGGCTTGTCCTGTACGATTTTGATTTACGAATCTAAAGAAAGTACTTCAAAAGTATATTGTTTTTCCTAGAAGTAATTTTTGGGTAATAACAATTGACGACCACAGTGGGAGGTCAATATCTCGGTCACGAATCCAATTCTTCAACCATCTGAAAATCAATTCTTGAACCATTTGAAAATAGGGTGGATCTTAGATCTAATTCAATCATTAAACTCAATCTCAATTATGGTGTTCCATTCCTCAAAATGCTTTCAATAAAACACTAACACTACTCTTTAAAGCAATACTACTGGAAATGCCACGGATAGCTAAGCATCACCAAGTGTCTCAAATTGATGAACAGACCATTGCTGGCGTAGAAGCAGACATGACTCCCACCAAGTTAACTAGCATTTCTCATAGTAGTTTAAGGCTGGTTTGAGGTAATTGAAGGATGCAGACAATGTTTCATGTATCCACGCTCCGACGATACAATATGGACCGTTATCACGCGTTTTAGTGCCAAGGCTTGCAGCTGAACCAGAATGTGATTTGCATAGAAAAATATTGGTGATTGTTGGTGGCATATAGCAAACTCTCTGGATAAAGACCTTCAAGATGGTAAAGTTGTTATAACAACATCGTAGTTCAGAGGAGGAGACTTGGGAACCATATACGACATGTGAATGGTATTCTGACCCATTTGCAGATTATCTTTTTCACTTTTTGTTTTAAATTTAGGGACCAAATTCTTTTTAGGCGGTGATAGTTTAACACCGTGAAAATTTCTTTAGGACTTTGAGCCCTAGCCCAACCCACTAGAAGTTCCTGTAGAAATAAATATCCGTTATCAGTGCTAATCTGCATGATCAATAGGTCTTACAGAAATTAGAATATATGTATGCCACGCTTCAGAAATGAGCAGCTAGGCACACGTCTGTCTTTTTTTCCGTCTTCTATAACAACTCCAGTTCATATTATTTCTTTCTTTCTTTTTCTTTCTCAAAAACGAGCTCTTTTTCCTCAGACAGATCTTCACTTTCCAATTTTTTTTCTTCGCCATCATCTCGAGCAAGGGAGTAAATTTGCTTTCAAATCTAAATCCAAGTGAAAACCATCTTTCATTTTTAGCTAAAGATTGTATTGCACAATAGGTAGGGTTTTTTTTCCTTGCTTTGTAAACTATGGATTTAATGGTATCTGGTTATTTGATTTTGATACCTCTTTGATAATTTGTGATTTCTACAAACAAATGAGTGGGTATTTACAACTTCATATGAGCTTGTGTTTAGTTAAATCTTTAATTGAATTTCTTAGTCTTTATCTCTCAAATTTGCTGGTGATGTAGTTTTCCTTTAGCATCCTGATTATGTGTAACATTTTCAAAAAAATATCCTTTCCTGCAAATGATTGTTTATAATGTTTTTCTTAACTATGAATTTGACAAATTCTGCTCATAACTCTCTTTAAATTATTTTTGTGTTTGATGATTTTATACGACTAGAGAATAAGTTTAAAATTTTAGTATTGCTGCGTTTAACCTTCAGTTAATAAACTTTGAGTGATTTGAATGATTTAAACTGTCTTGTGAAGATAAAATGTTTTTGCCGTCACCTAAGTCTAGTTTTTTCATTATAAATGAAGTTTCAAATTGATTTCTTACAAACTGGCCACTACCCATTTGCTAAAATGATTTAATGGACTACATTTTCGAAATATGGAATGTTGTTTGAGTTCATGGGAAGATTTACCTTGGTTTCATGTTTTACCATTTTGTAACTCAAGCATCTTAAGCCAATGTTTACTTATGTCACCAGCTTAACATTTACCATCTGTGTTTCTGGATTTTATATGTCAAAATGTGTACATCATTATCAATTAAACTCCTATTGCTTGTTTCTGGATTTCAACTTTGTATTCTGTTTTATGTTTTACATTTCAATCTATGTTTAATCAACCAGTTGTTTAGGTGCCTTTTGACATAAATCTTATGGGATAATTCATTGTATACAATAAACTGTGTTACTTTTATTTCTAAAATGTGTACTTGTTGAAATGTGAATATTTCCTTCTTATAAATGATTTGAAAGGAAGCTAGAATACTCTACTTAGGACTGTCAGGCCTTAATTGGCTCCCATCTATGGATGGCTACCCGAAAGACCGTTAGATGTAACGGTAGCTAGAATCCGACTACGATGACAATGGCACTGGCCATAAAATTTAGTAGAGTAACTTATCTTTAATTGCAGCTCTTAATCGTTGTTGTCATTTTGATTGCGTAAGGCTTGTTTTTCTCCATAATGCTCTTGGCTATGTTTGCATACTTTACGCTGTCATTTCACCTTTTATCGTTATCACCCTTGCTGGGCATTCGCTTACCATGTTTGTTTTATTTTTTCCACAGAGAGAAGCTTGCAGCAGTAAGTCGGGTAGAGCTTACGGCAGGCTTTAAAAAAAATATAGTTAGTATTTTTGTTAAGCATATGATATGTTTATCAAAAGGATAAATCTGGGGTAGTTTTAATATCGACATTTGACCCATATTTTATTGTATTTTGTGGTGTAAACATATACATTATGGTCTTATACAAGTTCTAACTTTGGGTGTATGTTGGTCTATTTGTGAAACTCATTTTGATGTTTAAGTCTTGGCTTTCTTTCAATATCTGTGTGGCTATATTTTGAGACTGCTGTAAGACTAGTAAATGAAATTAAATGATGGATTTATGTTTAAAATGTTTGTACTTATTAGTTAGTGCTTGAACTGATAGTTATTGGTGATTATGTCGCAATGTGTCATTGATTTAAATAAAAATCATCCTTGGCAGTAATGGTTTTGGTGTTAAAATTTAGTATGAGAAATACTTTTATTTTGGTATTTACAAAATACATTATTGCTTGCTTTTTGAAACGGTCCCATGGATTTATATATTTTTATTTAAGCTTTTGAGTGACGTACCAGGGATTTAGCTTTACTAATGAGTTGAAAACTAATCTATTAGAAGGGTAAATTTTCTGGTCCGTCACAGTTGGTATGAGTTTGTTTTATCCATACAAAGGTATAATATTTGCTTGCTAATGGAAATGAAATCCAAAATTTATTTATTACGAAGGTACTATAGTGTTTTCTTTCATACAACTAATCAAGGAAGATGTATGTAGCGTGCTTATTTACGAAGGCATTATTTGTGTTCAATTTCGAAAAGCACGTGACTAAGGGAATCAGGGGAGATGTCTACTTCAGGGGATGGTCTAAGGATATGGTATCAACATATTTTACCATCGGAATGTGAAGGTGTGTTGTACACTTTTTCCCTTTGATCGAGACTATTATTTACATGGTATTTGTTACCCGATAAGGTTTTTAATTTATCAAGACAACAATTATTAAGTACACTATAGGTATATATTGAATGTTGAAGACAAAGATCGCGGTTAATCTAGAATGCCAATCTTGTAAACAAGTACGTTCACCGACACAGAATTTTTGGGACATAGACGAAGCATCGAGTTGATAGAGACCGCCTTCCCTTCGACCGCGAATAAGAACCTTACCCTTACGTTGATCCTTAACATGAACGAGTGAAATTTAAATAACACATTATTATCAATAGTGAGACGAGAAACCGACAAAAGGTTATGAGAAATTTAAAGAGCAAAGAGAGTATTAAGAAATATAACTTACGGCCTGGAGTTCCTAATATGGAGGAACCAACATGAGAAAGTCGAAATAGAAACCATTACCCATTTTTACATGATCAGGACCGGTATACTCGGAGAGAAGATGTAGAAGACAAATGTTATTAGTAATATTATTGGTGGGACCACTATCAGGGATCAAGTTGAGAGAAGTAGAATGAAACCTAGGTGCTTGACCAACATATGCACGAGGTGTAGTTGACAGTGGTTGTCGGTGAGGCGGACCAAAATTGCGATCATAACGTTTCCAATAATTAGAAGCTTCATGACCATTAAGATCACATAACTGACATATGTTTTCCAGACGATTAGTACCATTCTGAGACTGCGATTTACCATTACCATCACCATTCTGAGACTGGGATAGACGATTGCAATAATATTAGTCACAGGTTGAGAGTTAAGAGATTTGGTATGTTGGTCCATACGTAGCTCAAAAGTAAATCGATATGTAAGGAAGTTTTTAGTTTTTTCATAAAATCATAGTAGTAGTAACTATGGAATCATACGAAGTATCTAATCCATCAAGAAGAACATGGCGTAACTCAATATCGGAAACAATAGTATCTGAAGCGGAAAGGTTATCAATAATATCACGAGTACAGTCTATATATGCTAGCATAGTAAGAGAACCTTTCTTCAAAGCACGAAGTTCACATTGAATATGATAAATGTGAACAACAGATTTAGAAGCAAACATGGATTCAAGAGAAGACCAAACTTCTTTAGAAGTGGTAAGACGAACTTGATGAAGAACACCAGGAATAAGTTCTGAGAATAACCAACCAAGGAGGATCTTATCTTGTTTTATCCAAATATCAAATTTTGGATTTGGGAATTTATCAGCAAGAACGACAGAGGGACAAGGTGTTTCACCAGTAGCATAACCATGTAGGTAGTAACGTTTGACTTGACCGAATCAAATAATGAAACGTGAAGACATATATGGATAGTATATAGTTAGTATCGCCCAGGACCATAACTCATATAGGTAGTATCGCCCGGGCCCATAGCTTTAGAAAACGGCTTTGCATTACTCATTTACGAATAAATTGTGTTTAGAGAAACTAACTCTTTAAATTCAGTAAAAAATTTCAAAGAAGAAGTACCAGATGGTAAACTATTCAATGATTGGATATAAGATTGAGGGAACATTATAGTTGTGTATGTGTACCGGTGACGGTGTTGTAAAGTTCTCCATTTTGTAGATATCTTAATTAAACGCTGGAAGAAAACACCAAAATCAGAATAAGGATTTACTTGTTGTTTTTTCACATCTTAATGTTGTTGTTTCAATTATCTGTACGATATAGAAAAAATGGTTGTCATTACGCAAGGACCTTTTGATGAAATTTACAGCAGTCATTAGGGTATTTCATTGAGCACCTTGAGTGCATTCTGGTTGGTGATGATGGCTAAGTTTGGTTAGTATTTCTAACACCAATTTTTCTTCCATGCAATGGATTTCAACCATTCAACAACAAACCCTTTTGATAATCCATTCAATATACCATAACAACATCCCTGTTTTCTCATTCATTCAACATACAATGTCAGCAGATTACATCCTTCTACTATACATTGCAACACCCATGCTCAAAGCCATTCATATTTCCTTATTTGTTCTGAACCCATCACATAAAGAATCACAACCAACTCTAACCCATTCTCTATTCTTGTATTTCATCACCAACCCATCATTTTTTCCCCGATTTTTCTAAATTGTTTCAGGCCAGCGGTACTTTGTTTAAAACTAAGACAAATTGTTACCACTTTCCTTCTCCATCTCGACTTCAAAGACGGACGTAATCCTTGGTACAAACCTCATAACCCATGAATCTTGGCAGCAGTGACTGGCTGAGAAGAAAAAGAGGAGAGAATAGGTTATGTTGTTCTTGATTGAGAAGAAACGACATATGACTCATTCACAAAGAAAACAAATTAACATATGGGTTGAAAGGGGAAA
Organism: Papaver californicum; assembly: GCA_023531435.1. NCBI lineage: Eukaryota > Viridiplantae > Streptophyta > Magnoliopsida > Ranunculales > Papaveraceae > Papaver > Papaver californicum. The sequence continues at coordinate 2,021,680 of JAJJMC010021751.1, read as the reverse complement.
AAACAATACAAAATGGAAAACTAAATACAAATTATTTTGTTTCTCTCTAAAAGCACGCTGAAAAACAACAATACTTAATTAAATCCCGGGCACACAAAGCAAATTTAAAGACCTGATGGTGCATTACAAAGGTGCATGGATATCGGGGTAGGCTAGTAGAAGGTAAGAAGTAAGAACACATATCGTATCCTTGTTGAAATTATTATGTAGAACTTGAGGGTACCACCAAGATGCATGTTTAACTTACAACATAACTCGTTGTAAAAAAACAAAAAACAAATCAAACCCCAATAATGACCTATAGAAAAACATATATCTGAATTTTAGTCCACTAAACTTGTTCGTAAAGCTGGAGTGAAAAATAAAATATTTAGGCGCATGATAAATCTACTTGCTGGAATTCAGATGGAAAAATAATATATACCATGAAAAACCATCATTAAATTGATAAACTTAAATTAGATTACCCACTTGATGAAAGAACTTCTTTTGGAGACGAAAGAATTTTTGCCGAAGGTTTGCTACAGGTTCAAATGTTACGAACATGCATTCCCCACTTTCATTCTTTCCATTCTAACCTGTAAAATTCACACCAATAAAATAAAATCCTTCTTTAGTTTTAATTAACAAATAATATGAAATTCTTCACTTGTAAATTGAAATCAACTGTTTCATTACCTTGGATGAAGGGTGTTGGGAGGAAATTACAGTCTGCAAAAAGGTGTTTGTAAAGGTTAGCGGTCTCGCGAACTGTAATGCCGATATGGTAGAGAAAAAGAAAGAAGCCACTTTAGGAAGAATCGACTGAGTATTCCGATTACCTCAAAAGATTTTTGTCTAGAGTGAACATATCAATCCAATACCTAAAAGACGAACCAAATGGTCAGAATCATTAAGAGTCTAAATATAATGAATAACTTAAAATGCAAGTAATTATTTCAATCTGGAAAGACATAATCCTACTCAATTTCAATCAAAGCAAGAAAAGCTAGTTATAAACAATACATGATATTATCACATTTGAAATAATGATTATAACCAACATGGAGATTATGTCCGTGTTAAACTATTGCACCATCTTTCTTTGCAGACCCATCTCCACCATCCTTGTGTAATTATCTTTCCAAAGATATAATTATCTACTCTCTGCTGCTTTTTAGCGGTGACGTAGTGATCCAAAGCCAACTAATTTTTTTTCCGAGATAAGTAATCCAGATAACTCTCCCCATACCTTGTTTTCATTCATGAGAGGGGTTTACGTACACATCGAGGGAATCCATAGAATCAATGGATTGTACAGCCAATGAATATGATCTAACGATCTCGCAGTGTGGCACGTGTCATCGGATAGTCAGCAGCACAAAAAGAGGGAAAATAAAATTGTGTGTACTTGTGCATATTCTGCCTGACGCACAAAAGGAGTGAAAATAAAATTATATGTGCTTGTGCATATTCTGTCTGCCACTTTCTAATACTTGACAATGAACCTACAGAACGGGAATGAATAATTTGGAAGAAAGAGTTAAAAAGAGATATGATTGTGTTGTTACAAACAAAATGATCAAGAAATAAGACCCTTTCCTTCACTTTTTACTCCCCTCCCTCCCTCGCTGACTCTCATACGAGTCCAATAACACCATGATATCTTCTGAGATGACCCATACTCCTTCCTGTCGCCTGCCACTTATTTCTTCTCCACCATCATCCAATCATCCACGCTTCAGCTTTCGTTCTCTTATGAGCGAGGGAAAATGGGGAACCAACAACATTGCACGTGCATTTGTTGCTTACAACACACAATAGACACTATGCAGCAAGAGTTTGTATGAAGTTTCTTAGTTTCTTCTTTGTTGATTCTTTCCGAGTGAATTTTTTTTAATCAGCCTTATTCAATGGGTCAATATATGAAATCAAAATGTATTCTTCTAGTAATGATGATAATCTATACTCCCAAAGTAAATATAGTATCCTGGTTCAATGCCTGATCAGCAGCCTAGTTGCAGCCCCTTCTAATATCGAGGTTGGTAACTTAGAATCCTACTGTGCGGTTGTGTTTTAGAACAATTATATGAAGTGTCCCCTACATCTAAGCCTTCCCCTCCTAATACTATATTAGCGGCGTATTAAGTATGGAACTTTATTATCAAAGGCTTTTTCTTGCCTAATCACCAGTCCTGCACAAAACGGTAGTTCAAGTCCAACCACCATTATATCTTATTCAGTCCAAGTTCAACCCACAAATTCAGGTAGGCATGATCAAACCAACCTGCAGAGAGGGGAAGTTTCAGTGCAACAGGCACTCACCCAATTATCACTTAAGAATAACTTTAAACCAAATCTCTAAATAAAAAAAGATAAAACACTAGAAAAAAAAAGATTTAGACCCTATAAATTAAGTAAAAAAGGATAATAGACTATAAAACCATCTGCCGGCAACCGCCTCCTGACCTAATCAACACAAGAAAACAACCATACTTTTATATATGTTGCGGGTCACATCCCCGGAAATTACATGAGCTTTTCTTGATCTCTAGAATGTGTTCTTTAGTTAGTTGAACTGCTTGCCTCGATGGAGTTTAATTGAATCAAGGCCATTCTAAGTCTAACACTAGAATACTAGATTAAGTCTTGCAAATACATTAATGAGAATTTTCTATAAAGGTATTTTGTATACGTTTACTATAAAAAACAAAAAAGACAGAAGAAAAATCAACATATTCCATAAGCAGAGGATCTGCATAAACATCTCATAATAACTTTTAAGTCTACATCCAAATTTTGATCAAAGCTGTCCTGATTCAAATTCTATTGTAGGAAATATACTTAGCATACAATTTGGCAGTGTTAGTTGTATCGACATCACATACCTTATATGCTGGAGAATAATACTATTCAGATTAAACAGAAAAGATTCAGTGCTAGGTGTTGAAAGGAAAGCTAAAATAGTTAAGGTTATAAACTCAATATCTGAGGTTGTTTTATTTGAAGTCATTCGACATATCAATTCTATGTCTGATTCCCCCCTTCAGCAAATGGAAAGGAGGATGCCAAAAGTAATGAAATCTAGACCGACTACATATGATATCGCTAAAAACCAACGTACTATATTTTCAATTGGTATGTATAGAATTCTAGTTCAGAAAAGCAAGGGGATGTTTTACTTCTAGATGTTGTTACAATAGCACTCACGAGTATTACGTGTCTCCAGAAGTGCTTTTTTTCCTTAATATTTCGGAACATAAACCATTCATATGAATTAAGTGGAGCCAGATGCTAAAATCTGCTTTATCATTAGTAGAAAAATTCCCAAAATTACTCAGTTAGGTGAAACTAAATGCATACTCTGTGAAAAAGTTATCTCCATGTTTCCAATATAAAATCGTGCTATAACCTTACTTAAAAGAGAACTATCACAGAATATTATACATACTCATCTACATATAAATGAGAATGATGATATCAATTTCCTCTTATCGACTAACAAACGAAGTAAGAAAGACCAATCAAAGTGGTAATTGCTTAGATTTATTTGTTATTTCATAATCATAGTTGGCCATCAAGCTGAAGGTCTAAATCAATGAATGTCAGCAGCAATAAGTTCGAAAAAGAATCAAAGAATATTCCACTTTTCTATAGGTACTGCGGGATGCAACAGATAATAAATATTCCGCTTTCATCAAGCTGTTAAGCTTTCTCCACCAGTGGCCTTAGGCTTATAATCCTTAATAGGAACATACGAAGAAATCAAAGATCAGTCTGTCAAAATTCAAAAAAGTTCCTAAACAATGGCCTATATTGATTATCAACCAGTGACTGATTCCAGTATTTATATTGAATATGCAGAATCCTATGACATTCTCTTCTCCTAATCAACTGCACTACTATAGTCTATACGCACAATTTAAGAATAGACTATATAGTAATTTGATGCCTTCTTTTCAACCACAAAACTGCAGTGATAATTCTAAATGTTTTATGTTAAATCATAAGTAGCGAAAGAGGTAATTCCTGGGTTGTATAGATACTGGTATGGGTATCCGATACCGATACGTATCGGATTCTCCGATATGGCATTTCCGAAAACGGCCGATATGGGTACAGGCCGATTCGGCGTACATATAATTTTGTAAGTGTAATTTTATGCTGTATTATAGAACATAAAATCAATGTGTTGATATGCCTTGAATCATTTGTTTGCCGGAATACAACGGGGAGTCCGAGGGGCAGAGCCCCTCGGCTGGGATTGTTTTCCGCTTCCTAGTCGAATTAGGGTTTATATTCTTTGCCCTATATATAGGCATACGTTGTACCTAGAGAAAGAATCTTTGGTATTCTGCTCAGTAATAAAACTCTGGTTTCTCTGCCGTGGAGGTAGCTAACGTAATAGTTAGTGAACCACGTTAAATCCCTGTGTTCTTTATCTGTTTATCGTTCTCGTTTGATCTCTCGTTATAACACAATGTGATCCTAAAATCAGTCTTTGTGCACCTCTCTCATAACAATTTTGTCAAATATTGCTAACAAACTTCAAACTTCCCCTCTCAACCCTCTTTATAAGAAGAGTAAACTCCTTCAATTTCTCTTTGACTGTTTCCCCACTTCACATGCACAAAGCACGTGCGAAGCAAGAAACCTTAAGAAAATATTCAAAGGAAAAACTTGAAATAAACTATTAAATTCTCTGATAAGGTTTTTGGGAAGAATCCGAGAGTATCATATCAGAATCGGTACGGGTACGTGACGTGAAGTCAGGTATCCGCGCAACCCAGGGTAATTCACATATTTGTAACCCATGCAATCAACACTTAAGCTCTAAGTTAATGTTTTCCTGAGGTCCCCTTCTGTTGGTAGTGTTGGGCTATCTAATTAGATTTACTCAAAATGTTCTGACCTTAATTAAGAAAAGGCTAAAGTCGTACATAATTGGTGAACATTAGATAATATGATCTGAAATTCTGAATGAACATGATTATATTTCAGATAACCAATTTGAAAAATTCACTATGAACAGAACAACAGGGAACCCCTTCCCGTTTATTCCTAATGTACAAGATTACAACAGCTCCCCCCCAACCAAATCTAACCATTCTATATACATGAACTACCCAACATAGGAGACAAACCAATGAACCGTAAACTTACCTCGACAGACGATTCCACCACCAACAACAACAGAAAATCGATTCCTTTAATCTTCTCTTGTTAAAATTCGAAACAAAATCAAGCTCTAGACAAACACCTCCTCAGAGTTTGAACCAAATTGGAAGCATTTCTACTTATCTTATCATTATCATCTTCAGCCAACCCCAAACAAATTTCTAAAACCCCTATTCTCCTCACTTCCGAACTAATCTCTTCACTGTGAGAACAAAGTGAATTCAGAACAGCTAAGGCACAAATTATACTCCTACTACTCCCTTCCTTCAATACTTGAATTAACACCCTAACACATCCATCAATTTTTCCCATCTCTTCTCTTCCTTCCTCGCATTTTGCCAATAAACCCATAACTTCAATTGCTCTCTCCATACCAGAATTAACCATTTCAATCAAAATAGGAATTGCCCCACATTCAACAGCTCTCTTCTTATTATCAGGGAATGAACAAAGTACATATAGTGCTGTAGCAGCTTCTTTTCCTTCTCGACCTTTTCCTTCTCTAAGAAGAGAAACTAAGGTCTCAATAGCAAACGGATAAGCACCAATTGTTCCTTTATTTACTTCCACCATAGCTAAACTAGTTAACATAGTTGCAGCATAAGCTTTACAATTAAGTTTCCCAAATCTTAAAGCTGAAATAACTCTTCCAACTGCTCCTTCTGCTACTAACCCAACTTTGTTATCATCATCTAAACTAAGATTCAATAACAACAGTAAAGCTGATTGTTGTAATCTCGAATCTTCAGAACCAACAAAATTCAATACCGTTGAAACAGCACCAGAATCTGTCAGTCTTTGGCGGAAAAAAGGATTTGATTTACAAAGACGATTAAGTTGATCAAGTGAGTAAATTTTCGAGTGAAGAGTAGTTGAAGTTCGACAAGTGAGATTAGATATAAGGGTTTGTGGATCTGGTTCTTGAGGTAATGATTTTGATTGTGAAGATGAACAAGTATAAGAGAAATTAGAAATGAGACTTCTTAAAGCATGATTAGGTATAAGAGATGGATTTTGAGGTAGAAGTTGATTAGTTATTGGACAAGTTCTGTTTCCTGAATCTAACCATCTTTGAATTGAAGATCGATCAAAAGTATGTCCAGATGAAAGGATTACTGGGTCTGTCATTATTTCTAATGATATTGGACATTTGAAATCTTCTGGAAATTGTGGAGTCGCCATTTTCCAACTCCTATTCTTTCTTCGACAAGAGAGAAAGTAGATTTTGTGTTTGTCTGTTTTTTTTCTTTTTTTTTTACTGAGGAAAGTGGGAAAGTGATAATATGAGGTTGAGGAACTTGACGTGTTAGATTAGGAAAATATTTTTAACTATATAAATGACCTTCAAGTCTGACTATTATTTCACGTTATTTTGCTTAAAGTCAAATTCAGTTGGAGGACTAATTTGGACATTTGCTTTTATTTGTCGGTGGCTCGCCGTAAATGAATATTCGATTATGCGCGTGCACGCGTGACTGTTACTGATTGCTGCGCCTATTTTGAAATAACTCACGTGATATTTATTGTGTACTCATCTGTTAAGGGGTTAACTAGCTTATTAATGCGATTTATTTTGTTCGTTTGGATACGAAAATTGGGCCCAACCCTTTAACAATCCAACCAATTTAACATCGACCCTATTAGTATTCGCCGACGAGTAGGGTGAGTATATGAACCCAAATCCATCATCCGATTGAATTTATCCGCAGTTTGACTGGTGGACACCCAACCTGTTTATGGAAGAGTTGGACATGGATACATTTTTAAAATCCATTAAATAATGGGTTGGGTACGGATGTAAGTATACAAATCCATTGGATACTCATACCCGCTATGTTTAACGGTAAATAGAAAATTTATAAAATACAAAGAGATATATGTGTATTTTACAGGTACTATATAAATTTTAATGTTTTCATTCTAGCCTAATCATACCGATGTCCAGATTGGCAAGCAGTACGAAATATACTCTTAAATTTTACTTTTGGTCGTTGGGATGACATTATTATAATTTTAACATTATTATATTATAATAATTTAATATATTAATTAAATTTCAGTAGTTTAATGTTTAAAATAGTTTTTTATTAACACGTTAACTATTTTTATTTTTCCTAATAAAAGCATAAAATCCGTGGATTTAACCACATCCAATCCGCCTATCCATGGGTGTTAAATCCACTGGTGATGGATTGGATATGGATGCAAATCTAATACCCCTATTCTGATGGGTTGGATTTGGATGACACCAAATCCATGGGTTCCATCCATTGCTCACCCCTACTGAGGAGAGTGAAAAAAATTAAAAACCTAAGCCTTATTAGAGGTTGAGGTCAAGATCATTATAGGTGGAGGTCTAAAAATAAACAAAAACAGGATCTTTCTATTTAAAACTCATCTCCAATCCCCAAAGTGTTATGTAACAAATTATAATTTCATATAGAGATAAAGATGATGATATGGATTAAAATTCAAGGTCATAGAGAAGGTCTAATCTAGACTTTCTCCCTACTTAGCATGTCATCTTCCCCGGTGACCTTAACCCTAATATTGGAGATGAAATTTTGATAAAAAAATATCTTAAATCCTAGATGGCATACTTTTTAAAAACCTTAACCCCAAACATCGGAGATGCTCTTAGTTGGAGTTGATCATCATACTTGAGATATAAAAATATGGATTTTTACTATTGGACATTTGGACTAGGCGGTGCGGCATTTACCTAAAATAAACATAAGTTATTGACGAGTCTGCTCGTTGGGCGTATCTAGAAATATCTGAAAAAATTAACACAAAATTTTAATTAGTCTCACAAAGGAAAATAAATATATATGTCGCTTGTTCAACTAAACAAATCTTCAGGTAAGGCACGATAAATGAATTATTCAGACCAAAGGGGTGGTTCTCGTCCTGGGTTTTCTATTCCCGGGAGAGGCTATCTTATGTAAAATAGTTTCCAAAGGGTTGACGATGTCATGCTCATGAGGAGCATTCTACTTTCTCTCACAACTATGACATGATTGTTTTCCACAGAGAATGTATTTTGTTTTTCAAAATATATTCGCTTATTACGATGAATAATAGACAATAAGATTAAACTTTTCCACATTGACATGAAGGTTTATTGTTGGGATGGGCAATGGATTGGGAAAGTTCTAACTTATTTCCTCGTAGCTTGAAGGTTTTCCTTGGAGATGCACGATTGATAATAAATTTAACTTATTTCTGTACAACACGAAGGTATATTGTGTAGATGCGCGATTAATAATAGGGAAAATGAGACTATTGTCTACGATTCCCTAAATTATGGTTCCAGAGGACATGTAAAAGTAAGAAATAAGTGAAATGGACACAAAAAAATAAGATAATTATGTCCTTTATTTTATATTTATTTCTTTTTTTTATCCTTTCTCTATCCAATTTAAAAACAAATCACAAAAACATTCATAACTTTCAAAATATATATCCGATTTTAATAAAACTTATATTTTTGAAAAGAATTTTAAATTATCTACAAAACAAGATCCATTGTTGATAGTAAATTCAAAAAAAAAAATCGAAAGAAAATAGTTAGGATGAAACTGGTTGCATCCTGAATTGAAATAAAATAGAAAAAGTTATTCAAAAAATAGCTTGGATGAAACTGGATGCATCCTGATTTAAACTAAGAAAATAAAAATATTCGAATCATAGCTAGGATGAAACTGGTTGCATTCTGGTTTAAAATAAAAATTTTAAAAAAATATTCGAAAATAGCAATGATGAATCTGGTTGCATCCTAACTTGAATTTGTTTTCATCCATGTTTATACTAGAATGAAACTAGTATCGTCATGCTCAAAACACTCTCAAAAGATTGGTACATGGCTCAAAAGTGCTTGAGAAGAAGGAAAATAAGCCAAAAATATTAAAACAGGAAATCTGCAACGTTTTTATGGTGTTACAGATTAACTGTTGCAATGAAGTTGAAGATAAACGTTGCGAAGCTGAAGAAAAACGTTGCTGATTGGTTGAAGAAACCGTTGCAGCTGAAGATAAACATTGTGAAGCTGAAGATAAACCTTGATGATTGGTTGAAGAAATCGTTGCAGCTGAAGATAAACGTTGCAAACCTAAAGATAAACGTTGCTGATGGGTTGAAGAAACCTTTTCCTTTTCTCTGTTCTTCCCGTCTTCTTTAGCAGCAGCATCACAAAATTTTTTGAATTGATTTTTTTCGCTTTTGAATAGCTTCCTGAGCTCGACCCAAACTTCCTAACATCTTTTGTGACTCAACCAAACCTTTTTATACACTACAATAACAACAATAACTGGTAAAGAAGAGGTTTTCCCAGGTTTCCCTGCATATAGACATTCATCACCAACTAAAGTTCAAATGAAAGCTAGTCGAAATCACCCAATTTACAATAAGCATGTTCAGTTTATTGTTTTTGAAAGATCTCGATAGTGTAAGTAGAAAAATAGAATAGCATACAATTCATAAACAAGGAAGTACCTTTCTTGTCGGAGAAACCATCAAATGCTTGTCCATATATGGTGGACTGATTTGAAAAAAAGACCAAAACCTTGATCGGGGAGATAAGGGTATTTTAGTACATGGGTATAAAAATCAGTTACAAAAGTTGGATGAAATATCCAATTTGGATACTAGAAAAGTATTTTAAATATATGTGGGTATTTAAACAGTGTCTACTTTTACACGTTTCATAGACCCATAAAAAATAATATAAAAGTTTTTGAACCAATTAACTGTTAATAATAAAATTTCTATTTCTCTTCTTATGGCACGAGGTTTTTTCTTTGAAATATACGATTAATAATAAAAATCTTATTTTTCTTTTTACGTTATGAAGGTTTGTCGTAGAGATGTGCGCTTAGCTAAACGATGACGTAGATTCCTTCCTTATGAAAATATGTGGGCAGGGAGCTACTAAAGCTCAAAAGGTTGTTAATGATATGCGGAATTTCGATAATTCTTTGAAATGTGTTTTTATGCAAAATGAGTTACTTAAAAAAGAGCTAGAAAAGAAGAAAACAAATGTAGCGATCTAGATTTTAAGGTTTTAGAAGGTTAAAACAGTTCGGATTCCACATAAATTTCTTCTTAAGTTTAACTCGCAATATGCTGCGGGTGTAGCAGTGAAGACTATTTTAATTTCCTGGTTGTTTATGCCAAAAAATCCTTTCGACTAAACAACCAATCAAATTCTTGAATACAATTTACATAACTAAGATCGAGTAATAAAGAAAAATCCTTTTATTCATTTCATAAAATCATTTATGAACAATACCATTCATCACCCAGGTTTTGCAATTTTTGGGTTTATAATCCTTACCTTTTCAATTTAAATACAGAAATCCTTACATAATACTACTATATTCCATAGATTCATACCTAAAAATATTTTCTCTCTCTTTCTCTAACTCTCCTCCTATCTCTTTTTTTCCCGTCCCTTCTTTGTTGTTTGATCTCTTCTATTTATAGATCTATTTTTCTGGATCGCTCTTTATGCAACGTGTCATTTTTTACTGCCTGGTCATCGTTCTGGATCAATTCTTCTTTGGGTCGATCCATCTTGTTTCGATGTATCTATCGTTCTTGTATTTTGTCTTTTACTTGGTGCGATCATATAGATGACAGATTGCTCCTAATTACTTCTTGATTCGATGCTTTATATGTCCGACACGTGTTTCCTTATCTTCAAAGACTTGTGTGATCTCGATCATTAAAATAATAGAGTAATTATTACAATTCACTTTCTCGATCATAAAATAATTATTACATTTTGCTTTCTCGATCATAAAATAATATAATAATAACTTTTTACTTTCCCGATCAGCTATCATTTAATGCTGTTTGTTTTATTCGATGATGTTCAGCTTTCTCGATCTTATGTGTCATTCATGCAATTCATCGCTCAGATGTCAGGAAACGTCTCGTGTCTTTTTAAAATTTGATATCTTTAATAGTGATCCTGTGTTTCTCGTCTTTTTTAATCTGGTTGCTTCTTAACTTGATCTTCTTCCACGTGTCATGCTTCTTTAATTTACTAACACTGGTATACTGGGTTTATTATTCCTCTTGCATGGTTTCGAGCCACTGTTGACGATTATGTCTGTTGGAACTGGATCTTGGCATTCCTTGTTCTGATCCCCGTGAAGTTCTGCTGGTTTTGCATCCTGGGCTCGTTGATGTCTCGTAGATCCCGTGGATGTTATATATTTCGTTGGCTTGCTCTAGGGAATTTCTCTAGCAGTGGTATTTGCTCCGAGTTGAGTGTATTTGATCCATATCTATGTCCTGTAAAACGGCCATATGTTTAACCTGACATCCATGGTTTACTTCGTGGATCCATTGTGGTTATTTTTTGTCTTACTGATTATTTTTTTGTTAAAAACAAGTGGATTTATACGCCAGTCCATTATCAGTCATGTTTCACTAATGGGTCTTGTTTTCGTGTATGTGGTTTCTGGAGAAGGTTGGTTTGGATCGTTGTGATGACGTGAAATTTAATTCTGCATTAGGTCTTATTTTCTTTACGTGGTTTTGTGATGACTGTGTATCGGCTGCGGCAACTATCGGCTTTTACGGGTGTTGGTAGAAGTTGCGGATAAATTTTCTAAGGTATGTGGGCCTTCATGTTGTCCTCTTGTGTTTTCCGAGTATCTTGTGCTTTTGGCACAGGGTTTTCTCATTATTCTGGGGGATAAGCATTTGCTCAGTGGTCCTTTCGGTTGCATCTTACTACCGCAGGGCATAGATTTTTTCGTCGTATCAGGGTTGTTGTTCTATGGTGAGCCGGTGTTGGGACCTCATCCACCCTCACGAGCAGGGTGGTTTGATCCTAGTTCGTGTCAAAGACAGCATATGTCAAGAACCTTACTTCCTGACGCACGAATATCTCACGCCGCAAACTCATTAGTGACACTATCTATTTTCCGCGATTGTTGGGTTTATCAGTGTCTTCTCTGGTTTTTTTATCTACAGTTTAGCGGTTCTTCTCTTACATTTTATCCTAACTGAGATGTATTCTTATTTGTCTATGCTCAGTCAATTTTTGTGTCTTTTATTTACGAGTGTTGTCTTTGTCATGTTTCTTATTGCATATGTGTGTCTCTGGTTCTGTTTGTGATATCTTTTTCCCGTTGATGGTCAATTCGCGATAGCCTGAATGTGTGTTCTCATGTTGACTGCAGGTTTCGCGACTAGCTGAGAAAGGTCGTCTAGTTGCCTGAAGATATTTTTAAGGTTGAATGTCGATATTTGTTTCCAAATAAAGCCGAAATGGTACGCGCTATTTGTGATATCCATGGGGATAAACATATGATTATAGTTGTAGTTATTCTACTCCGTCATTTCTTTTTGAAAATGCGCAAAGGGCAGTATCTTTAAGTTGTCTTCGTATGTTGTTTTCATGGTGTTTTAATATTCTAAATTTGAGTCGGTTATGTTATCGTGTGTATCGTGTTCCGGTTACGTGTATGCGAGATAAAATCAGGGTTTTTGTCACTCTTACCATATTTTTCATGTGGCATAGCGTGTCTTTATACTGGCATCACTAGATCTTCCTGTATTTTTCATGCGATATGGCGCCTGTAAATGCTAGTTGAACAGATCTCGTGTTTTTTCTACCATGGGTTATAAGTATATAGTTTGGATGCTAAATATCTATTTTTTAGAATTAAACATGGATTTGTTATTTAAAATTAATTTTGTTACTTAATATATCTTAAAGGGATCTAGGGTCACTAGTCCAAACTTGGGGTGGAAATAACAAAGTCATCCATTTTTACTTTTTAGTGAATGAGAAACCTTTGGTTTGTCTCATATTGGGTAAACCAAGGAGGAAGTTTATCCTTATTACCACAAACGTTCTATGTAAGGAAAAAGAACTAGTGGATTGGATATGGACTTAGGAAATGGACTAGTAGGCAAATGCACTTGCGGAGCTTGCGTGTGCCTTGGCGTGAGCATTGTGCGAGCCTCGGCGTGCGCCTGGCTGTGCCTGCGAGTGCATACGTGTCCCATCAAAGATCCAACGGTTTTATATTTTAATTCTATACATTAAATATTTGACCGTTTTGTATTTATAAAATTAAATCAGGTTTAATAAACAAGATCTTTTAATTAAATATCTCGAATTAAATATGTTGAATTAAATGAATTTTGACCGTTTGAAAAATCAACAGTCTTCTTCTCCTATAAAAGACAAACAAAAATCAGATTTTCACTTACCTCAGACGCAGCTACTATCCTGTCGTCTTTTCTCCTCTTCCTGTATGTTTTGAGCATATAGATAAAAAAATTTCTTTCTTATTCTGTTGTTAAGTTCGCAACGGGCCAACGAGTTTTTGCTAGCTGGGTTGGTATCAGGTGGTTTTATCCTGGATTCGATTTGTCCTCACTAGTGGTATAACAACGTTCTTTCTAGAGGTGTACCCGACAAATATCGAGTTAAGGGCAGTCTGTTGAACAGGCGACTCCATCTTTCTGTGTGTGTGTGATTGTCTGAAGTGTACTGTTTTGTTCTAACGATTAATCTTTTTCAAGTTTCTGTTTGGTTTGCTTACTGTTACAGGAATATTCTCCAACATTCTTAACTCGATATCTTGTTTAATTTGAAAATTTTACTTCTATAACAATGGTGAAGACTGATGTTGACAGATCTCAGAAATTTTCTGGAAAGGACTTCAAGAGATGGCAGTCAAAAATGTTATTTTTCCTGAGTTTCCACATGCTAGATGATATGGTTCTGAAGCCATTTGATGAGTCTCTAAATGAACCTGAAAAAAATTACAGGACTTAGAAAGTTGGAAGAGAAGTAATTATATGGCCAAAAATCATATCTTAAACTGCCTAGAAGATTCTTTATATGATTTTTACAATGCTAAGGATAATTTTAATGCTTACAATTTATGGACTGCACTACAAGATAAATATGAAGCAGAAACAGCAGGAAGTAAAAAATTCCTAGTTGCACGTTTTCTGGAATATAAAATGATGAATGATAAATCAGTGGTTGATCAGTTTCTGGAGCTGCAAAAAATTATTAATGAAATAATTGCTGAAGGAATGGTTATTGACGGAACATTTCAAGTTTCTGCTGTTATTGAAAAATTGTCAAATTCCTGGGCTGAATACAAGAGAAGACTAATGCATGAAACTGGTGAAATTTCCATGGTAGAATTGGGCAAGAAATCCAAGTTGAAGAATTGTTGTGTTCAAAGGACAAGAATGTTTCTTCTGCAAGAGACATGTCAAACAAAGCTCACGTTCTCGAACACAAATTTTCTATTCTAAGTCTGGACCACAACAAGCGCAAGCTTGGCCCACAAAGAAAATGTATTTTTCAAAAACCAAAATCTGCTATTGGTAAAATTAAGGGAGCATGTTATGTTTGTGGTGTGTCTGGCCATATGGCAATTCATTGTAGAAAACGCGAATTTTAAGAAAACAAATGTAAATTGAGTTGAAAGTAGTAAAAATGAGTTTTCTGGCACGGTGTCTAAGGTTAACTTAGTTACCAATGTGAGAGACTGGTGGGTAGACTCTGGAGCTACCAAACATGTCTTCGGAATTAAAGACATGTTCACCTCCTATCATACGGTAGGAGAAGGAGAAAAACTCTATATGGGTAATCCATCTGCAGCACAGGTTGCAGGAAAAGGAAAAATTTCGCTGAAGTTATCTTCTGGGAAAATCCTCACATTGAATGAAGTTTTACACGTACCAAATATCTGCAAGAATCTCGTTTCAAGTGGTGTGCTAGATGATAAGGGCTTTAAGATTGTATTTGAGTCTGGGAAAGTGATTATCACTAAGGGAACGGATTTTGTGGGAAAGGGCTATAAGGCTGAAGGCCTATACAAATTATCTGTAACCTCTGTTGAAGTTAATAAAGTTGATTCTTCTTATGTTGTTGTCTCATTGAATATCTGGCATGGTAGAATTGGTCATGTAAATTATAATTGAATGAACAAATTGGCAAACTATGGCTGCATTCCAAAATTAAATTTGGAATATAAACATAAATGTGAAGTTTGTGTAGAATCAAAATATGCAAATAAGCCCTTTAAGAAAAATGTCCACAGAAATTCTAATCCCTTAGAGTTAATTCACTCAGACTTAGTTGATATGAAATCAATCCAAACCAGAGGTGGTAAAAAATGGTTTGTCACTTTCATAGATGACTGTACTAGATACTGTCATATATACTTGCTTAAAGGAAAAGATGATGCTTTAAAAGCATTTAAATTATATAAATTAGAAGTATAAAACCAATCGAACACCACAATTAAAACCATTAGATCTGATCGTGGGGGTGAATATGTAATCCCTATAGGAGACTTTTGTGCACAACATGGCATTATTCATGAGGTAACTCCTCCTTATTCACCACAATCTAATGGAGTGGCTGAACGGAAAAACCGAACCCTTAAGGAGATGATGAATGCCATGTTAATCAGTTCAGGACTACCGGCGAACTTGTGGGGGGAGGCCGTCCTCTCAGCTTGCTATATCCTGAACAGAGTGCCCCTTAAAGGATCAGTCAAATCACCGTATGAATTATGGAAAGGCAAACAACCCTCTTATGGATACCTCAAAGTGTGGGTGTGTTTAGCCAAGGTCTCTATTCCTCCACCTAAGAGGACTAACATAGGAACTAAAACAGTTGATTGTGTCTTCATAGGATATCCCGAACACACCACTGCTTATAGGTTTATGGTTGTGAGTTCTGAAAACTCAGAAATTGGTGTGAACACCATTATGGAATCTAGGGATGCTACATTTTTTGAAAATGTGTTTCCGTTGAAATCTGAATCTCGCATGATATGTGATGATCCCCTAGATGTCCCTTCTTCTAGCCATATTTTACCGATATAAGAAGATGAACTTGTTTACGAACCTAGAAGAGGAAAAAGACTTAGAATAGAAAAATCTTTTGGGCCAGACTTCATAACCTGTTTAGTTGAAACGGATCCACAAACCTATAAAAAGGCCATGACTTCGTCTGAAGCTCCATGGTGGAAAGAATCCACTATTAGTGAGATGGATTATATTGTTCAGAATGAAACCTGGGAGATAGTAGATTTACCTCCAGGGTGCAAACCCATAGGTTGTAAATGGATCTTCAAGAGAAAACGTAAGGTAGATGGAACTGTGGAAAAGTATAAAGCTAGACTACTAGCTAAGGGATATAAAAAAATAGAAGGTGTAGATTTCTTTGACACTTATTCACCTGTCACTAGAATTACTTCCATTAGGATGCTAATTGCAATCGCTGCAATTCATAACCTAGAAATACATCAAATGGATGTAAAAACTGCGTTCCTAAATGGTGAATTAGATGAAGAAATTTATATGGACCAACCCGAAGGCTTTGTAGTGAAGGGTTATGCGGCTTGAAACAAACACCGAAACAATAGCATGAAAAATTTGATCATGTAATGTTCTCTAGTGGATTTAAAATAAATGAAGCTGACAAATGTGTGTACAATAAATCTATCAATGATGCCTGTGTGATTGTATGCTTGTATGTTGATGATATGCTTATACTAGGTACAACCTTAGAAATCATTAATTCCACTAAGAACATGTTGAGTGAGAACTTTGACATGAAAGACTTAGGTCCTGCTGATGTAATCCTAGGGATGAAAATTAGAAAGGAGTCTAATGGATTCAGTCTTAGTCAATCCCATTATGTTGAATGGGTTTTTAAGAAATTTAACCAGTTTGATAGTAAACCAGCAAGTACTCCATTTGACCCTTCTTGCAAACTCAAGAAAAACAAAGATAATGGAGTCTCGCAACTTGAATATTCACGTCTCATAGGAAGTCTGATGTATTTAATGAACTGCACAAGACCAGACATTGCATATGCTGTGAGTAGACTAAGTAGGTATACCTGTAATCCGGTACATGAGCATTGGGATGCACTTTTCAGAGTGTTGAGGTATCTTAAATATACTTTAAACTACCGTTTGAGTTATGAAAGACACCCCGCTGTTCTTGAAGGATACTGTGATGCAAACTGGATAGCAGACTCAGAGGAGTCTAAGTCTGCGAGTGGATATGTATTCACTCTAGGCTGTGGATCAGTGTCTTGGAAGAATTCCAAACGGACCTGTATCGCTCGATCCACTATGGAATCCGAGTTTATTGCGTTAGATAAAGCAGGAGAGGAATCCGCTTGGCTAAGATGTTTTTTAGAAGACATTCCTCTCTGGCATAGGCCTGTGCCAGCTATATCTATACATTGTGATAGTCAAGCTGCAATAGCTAATTCTAACAGCAACTATAACGGAAAATCTATTCATATTAGGAGAAGACACAATTCTCTAAAACAACTAATCTCAACTGGCGTTATTTCTGTTGACTTTGTGAGGTCTAAGGAGAATATCGCGGACCCTTTGACGAAAGGCTTGTCCAAGGAGATAGTTAGTAATGCATCAAGGGGGATGGGACTTAAGCTCATAAATTAAAATTGCCATGAAGGATACTCAACCTTGCTGACTGGAGATCCCAAGATCAAGGTTTTGAATGAGAAAACTAATTTGTGGCGGGTAAAAATTAAACACTATCAGGGAATTATTTTCTCTGTCCCTTCCCTATGGTGTAGACGTGATAGTGTGACTGCATGTGAGGATGACTTATAGTAAAGTATTAATGAGTTCTATAGTTTCAATTTAAGATTGAAATGGGGTGTAGCAGTTAACACTCTTGATAGAACTCACCTATATGAATGAGGAAGTGGGTCGCTTCCTATGAGAATTGAGATGATTCTCTAAAGCATTCTTGAAACGGGATATGTCCAGGGCCAAAACGGACACAACGGCGTGAACTTAACAGCACTCTTGAGAGATATCTCACGTAAGGAGCTATTGATGAATTACACCAAACTATGGCAGTTCAAGACATCGCGTTCACTGTCCATCAAGTAGTTCCGGTACTTCTCACTAAGCAGAGGTTCAATTCCTTATGGACACCTATTGCTTAAGAGGTATTTCTCGTTTTCCGGTTTTCTGATTTATCGCTTTCTTCATTCATGTAGGGGATTGTTAGAATTAAAAATGGATTTATTACTTAAAATTAATTTTGTTACTTAATATATCTTAAAGGGACCTAGGTCACTAGTCCAAACTTGGGGTGGAAATAACAAAGCCATCCATTTTCACTTCTTAGTGAATGAGAAACCTTTGGTTTGTCCCATATTGGGCAAACCAATGAGGAAGTTTATCCTTATTACCACAAACGTTCTATATAAGGAAAAAGAACTAGTGGATTGGATATGGACTTAGGAAATGGACTAGTGGGAAAATGCACACATGTGTGGTGCTTCGCACCGCGGGCCGCAGGCTTGTGGAGCTTGCGTGTGCTTTTGCGTATGCCTTGGCGTGAGCATTGGTGCGAGCATTGGTGCGAGACTTGGAGCGAGCTCGGCGTGTGCCTGCGAGTGCATACGTGTACCCATCAAAGATCCAACGGTTTTATATTTTAATTCTATACATTAAATATTTGACCGTTTTGTATTTATAAAATTAAATTAGGTTTAATAAACAAGATGTTTTAATTAAATATCTCGAATTAAATATGTTGAATTAAATGAATTTTGACCGTTTGAAAAATCAACAGTCTTCTTCTCCTATAAAAGAAAAACAAAAATCAGATTTTCACTTACCCCAGACGCAGCTACTATCCTGTCGTCTTTTCCTCTCTTCCTGCTTTGTTTTGAGCACGTAGATAAAAAATTTTCTTTCTTATTCTGCTCTTAAGTTCACAACAGGCCAACGAGTTTTTGCTAGCTGGGTTGATATCAGGTGGTTTTATCCTGGATTCGATTTGTCCTCACTAGTGGTATAACAACACTCTTTCTAGAGGTGTACCCGACAAATATCGAGTTAAGGGCAGTCTGTTGAACAGGCGACTCCATCTTTCTGTGTGTGTGTGATTATCTGAAGTGTGCTGTTTTGTTCTAACGATTAATCTCTTTCAAGTTTCTGTTCGGTTTGCTTACTGTTACAGGAATATTCTCCAACATCTATGTTCAACTACAAATACTTAGCGTTTTGTATGTGCGTAAACTCGATCTGAATTTTTTAAGCACCACATATAATGAATCTATTGTTTTAAATTACATCATGTTATCTCAACTTGTGGTATACTTTCTAACCATACTTTTCATATCGTCGAAACCTAATTTTATATTATAGTAAGTTGATAGTTTTCTTTTTAAGTAAAAGAACGAGTGTTAGATTTCGTTGTTTTTAGCAGACAACGGAAGAATCGGTTGTTGCCTTTTTTTATCGAAAAATTTAACTATATGAAACAATTGGGGATTTTTTGTACAAATTACGTGTGAGTTTTCAAGACTATGTATCTTAAATAAAAAATCTCATAAACCTATTGTTATTTCAATGATCTAAAAAAATTTAAGTGATCTTTCTCCCATAATTAAAAGTTAAGTGGAACTCATTATGTCGGCGTTAAAATGTAGTTGTCATTAATTAGATAATACACCTAAACATAACCATAAAAGACTAAGTTGTAACAACTCCACAGTCGTTGGACCAAATGACGGACCAAACCCATATTTGGTCTTTGGTCCGTCATTTCCAAAGCAGTGGAACGAGTGTTTATAGTCTTTGGTCCGGATTTGTAACTGTTCACGATAAAAAATGGTCTGATTTTTGGACCAAACCAAGTTTAGTCGCGCGTGCATGTATTGAACCGTTTGATTCTAGGCGTGCATGTAGTTAACCGTCTAGTAGCAGGCGTTCGTCCAGAATAACGTTTCAAAACATGGGTGTTAACCAAATTTACACCTGATGAAGCGTTCACCCAGAATTACACCTGATGAATCGTTACAGTAGGAGCACTCCCAGTGTCAGGCGTTAACCAAATCAACGTCACAATGAAGCGTGAAGCTAGAGATCCTTCTTGACAGGGCGTAATGCTAAGGCTCCGCCTCACTTCAAGCCCCTTCAAGCGTGCGTCTGCCACACCGCCTGGTTTCTAGCCTCCTTCTAGGCGTGCGTCTATGGCTACGCCTGCTTGGGTCTCGTTATCTAGTAGCCATTGAGATTTGTTACCGTTGATCAACGGCTATATTTTGGTTTGTATTCTGATATACCTATAAATGAATTTATACCTTTCATTCCCATTTCAAATCTACAGCTTTCACATTTCATAGAAGACTTAATAGAAAGATATTTTTAATCTCTCATTTTCATAATTATGGCTTACGAAAATTTTAGCCTTAATGCAGAGAATTTTACCATAAAGGAAGATTTATTCCTATGTCGAAACATAGTATTATATTATCCAACAAGGGGTCATGAACGTCGGATGAATGGTTTAATGAGCATGGAATGGTTAGAACATATCCATGCTAACTTTTGTAATGAAACCGGTAACCCCAATAACCGGAATAGAGCAGGTCTTTTTTGTCGATTTCAGGAAATAAGTAAGGCAGTAATCCAATTTTCAACTTTAACCGCTAAGGTGAATGAAAGAAAAATTAGGAATGAAACTGATGATGAAGTTGTTACCAGATCAATGGAAGAATAAAGAAGATGGAAAGGTTCAGATTTCAGGTACTAACCTCATTTCGATATCTTAAGGGTGATGGAAAAATACAACCCTTTTGTGTTAATTGTTCTCCGAAGATGTGAAGAACGTCATCCGGGGCGTCATACGACCCGTTGAAGGTTTGATTATAGGTTTTGTGGGTATGTCTCTTTGTAAACCCTCACGAGACATAATGTTGATTTATTGTATTTCATTTCCTTTAGTGTTACGCGATGTATGCCTTTTCGATTCAATGAAATGATTTTATGTTCAACTGTTTTACAAAAGCAATTAACTAATCTAATCACATTTTAGGACTAATCAAATATGGGCACTTTAGCCATTTATTAAAATATATTGATAATACATGAGCTAATAAGTAGACCTAAACTCACTTTCGCAGGCATCGCGGCTGCACTTAGCATGTGCAGTAAGCCTTTAAACTCCTAGGTTCCCCTAGCGTCTGAGTGGTGTCTCGGGCGGGTTTACAAGAGATTTATCCACAAAACCTATCCGCAGGATTTAGAATTTGTTATTCCTCACCAAAATCTGGCCATAAGTGTTGGATCAAGTCATTTCGCAAACGAATATAAGTATCTTTGTTGTGTACTGCACATCGGCGTTGGTCCACTCTCATTCTCGAAAGTTCAGCAGTGTTCTATCTAGAAATATTTATCGGTGCATCGTGGCTGCGGTGATCATATTCATGTGGACAATCACCGGGTAAACGCTCATCCTCTACTATCATATTATGTAAAATGATTACAGTTTTCATTATATATGCTAGTACGTCTGGATTCCACATTCGTGCTGGTTGCTTGGCGATGGAGAATTGATTTTGTAGTACCCCGAGGCCTCGCTCTACATCTTTTCGGCAACCCTCTTGCATTGCTGAAAATTTTTGTTTCTTCTGGGAATCTGGATGTTTAATAGACATCACAATAGTAGCGATCTCTGGGTATATTCCATCACCAAGATAATACCCCATATCATATTGATGTCCGTTTACAACAAAGTTCACAGGGGGTGCTTTCCCGTTGATAAGCTTTTTGAAAATATAAGAACGGTTTATAACATTAATATCATTGTTAAAACCAGGAATACCAAAAAATGCATGCCAAAACCAGAGATCATATGACACCACTGCCTCCAGCACAATACTTTCACTACCTTTGTACGTAGTGTAAGCACCTGATTCCGCTGATGGGCATTTATCGCATTTCCAGTGCATGCAATCTACACTACCCATCATCCCCTTTCCTTGTTCTCATTAAGAAGCAGTTCAACATCACGCTCAGTTGGTGTGCGCAAATATTCTTTCTCATACAAATGCACCAACGTCTTACAAAACCTACGAGTTGCTTCCAAAACAGTGGTTTCTCCGATCCGTAAATACTCATCTATTGCATCGGCCGCACATCCATAAGCTAACATTCGTATTGCTGCAGTAACTTTTTGATGAGGGGTTAATCCAAGAACGCCACAAGCATCTTTTTTTGAACAAAATAATTATTTATAGCTACGATATCTCCCAATATACAGTTGAACAATTCTCGCCGCATTCTAAATCTTCTACGAAATACATTAGGTGGAAAAGTTGGGTTTCTGCAAAAGTAATCTTTCCATAGAAGTTTTGCACCGGCATCACGTTCGCTTGGTATTTGGATACGAGTATGAGGCCAGTTCATACTTGAAACGATGAATCCCGCAGTGACTGCTTGGTTATTTTGGCTCAATGCAAATAAATCTTCGTCTGATGAGTACACACTATTGTTATCATCATCATCAGCAGCAGCAGAAGATGAAGAAGAAGAAGAAGAAGAAGAAGAAGAAGAAGAAGAAGAAGAAGA
>JAJJMC010021751.1:1903958-1999096 GCA_023531435.1 Papaver californicum | reverse complement strand
GAAGAAGAAGAAGAAGAAGAAGAAGAAGAAGAAGAAGAAGAAGAAGAAGAAGAAGAAGGAGGAGGATGAGGAATAGAAGAACAAGAAGCATAATAGTGATTGTTATTCTGATAGTATGCCATTGGTTATTGATGTTTGTAGTTTTGGTTTGTATACTTGGAGAATCGAGAATTCAATTTATAGGCATATTAAGATAAGTCTTTGAGTTTTGATATGACCAAACATGCTTGGTATTTTAATGCAAAAACAGAGTTGAGGCAAGTGGGGTGAATAGACGCATCAGAGATAAGAAGTGCGGTTGACAAGACAAGACCAAATGGGCAAAACGACAAAGGAAAAAAATAAATTTATTTTTGAATTGAAAATACAAAACAGATATAAAGGACAAAAGAAAAGATTATTAATATCTTTGGAGATGACAACACAAAGCAGGTAAAAGACAGCGAAAATGTAAGAAAAGTCTTTTGAAATGACAATTCAAATCTGAAAAAGATATATCAAAGAAAAAATTATCTGTTCAACTGACAATTAAATGCAAATGAATTACTACTCTTCCGTATCTTGATTCCCGGACGCTCAGCGCAGGGGCATAAATGGAGGCAAAGATGATCTGGATGTGTAGTTACTTGATTGCATTGTTGATGATGATCCCTGACCCATGGTATTCCACATTTGTGGTGGTAAAGTTTGAGAGAACGTGCCAAACCCAATAGATGGTTGTTGTTAAAATGTGCAAGCTGTGACTCCAAAATGTTGCTTTGATTTTGTAGACCCCGTATTTCTTCATCTTTTTCCATGAAAAAATCCATCATCTCTTTTGTTTCATTTAACGTAAACTTATAAAACTCTTGTGTAAAATCAGCATATTCTTGAACTAAACCATAAGCTTCGACCTGTTATGAAAAAAATTAAATCAAATTCTCAACCATTATTATATACTATTTTTTTTTACAGTGGTTGGTTGTATACTTATGTATGACAATTGTTGTTGAGGCGGCATGGGTACATGTTCATCAGGATGTTGGATGTTGTGTTTAATACGGTCACCAGCATAACTCTATGTTTCAACCTCCCAATCGACTTTGGTGGCATATTTATGCAGGTTAGTTACATGTCGCCAATACTCCATATACATATCATACGTAACAACACGCACTAATTGACTTGCAGGGACCAAATCGTTTTCCCTCATCTCCTCAGCTTCGTCATTGTTCAAGTTGGTAATACGAGTGTGAAGGTTTCTTGGAACGCCCCATGTTTCATGGTATTGCCTCCAACACCGTTCTCCGAGATACATGTTATTCTGTGAAAAAAAATAACTATCAACAAATAAACCAATCAATTAACCGAAATTCAAAAAAAATAAAAAACAATCCTATGAAAATAAACTATAAACTCACAGTGCCTGACCAAGAGAATATAACCCTTTTCTCTGAGAGCTATATTGCTTTCCGTCCAATATCACTTTCCAGGACTAAGATCGTGGATTCCCACGGTTGCCAGGTCACATCGTCTACAGACAACTGATTAAGCGAAGTCCTTGAACGAACAATATCAATACTCTTCCTTCGTGTACCCTTGCACCGAGAACTTCTAGGCCACACTGATTCACTTTCACTCGTTGGGTTCTTTGGTCAACATATGACCAGATATCCGTACCCCCAAAACTAGAATGTGAAGACAACCAACGGAATAAATAACTTAGCAAGAAATAAACATTTAAAAGAATTATAAATAAGACTAAGAAATTTACCTCTAATATTTGGAAGGGTATGGCTAATGACCTTTGTCCCCTTCCACATGCGACGATACCGGAATACAATTTCGTAAATACAGCACTACCCCAGTCATAATTGGCAACTGCATTTAGATCATAAAAAACAGCTAACCATCCAGCATCAATATAGGTTTTTGCATTTGAAAAGAAAAATTGACCCAAAACATACATACAAAAGGCTCTGGTCACTCTATCAGCAAGTATGCTATCATCGTTAGCCGCAACCAACGCTTCTGGATCAAAATATGTGCTCAAAAATGCAACCGTAATTGCATCTGAAACCCACTTCTTGGGAATATGTTCTATTTTACAAACTTCACTATCTTTAATTTCAGGAAAAATATGCGCCCGGACTTATTCAAATTGGTACTTCCCCGAGTCATACGGAATATCACTACCAATACCAATACTTAATCCTGTCAACATTACCCAATCAAGGTGTGTGAACCCAATCTCACTAAAGGAGAAGTGAAAAGGGTTCGTGGTATCCCAAAAACGTTCAACAATATAGTCAATCAATGCATGTGATGAATCTACTACATCCATGGTAAGTAAACGGTCCCATCCTGCATTTTCAATAATATATTTTACCCTAGGGATGTGTTTAGTAATACCTGCATAGGTCTGAATGACCGATTTGAGGGAACCACGATGTAAATACTTGAATTTTGTATCGATTGAATATGTAATATTGGTCGAGGCGTGACCCTGAGTATCTTCCAGAACATTATAGTTCGCCAACCCGGGAACATCGACCATTTCTTCAGTGCTCAGGTCTTCTTCTGAATCCTCAACAATTTTAGCCTTCTTGTTCCTCTTTCTTCGACCAACGAATCTCGACGTCACACTGCTCGACATCTGGGCAAACAGTACATACAAGTTTCAAAATCAAGAGTAATCCTCATAATGCACAAATATAAAACTTTACATTAATCAATAAATCCACAAAAATAATAATTTCATCATTACAAAAGTAATTATCTAATTAGATAATCAAATGTACTAACATACAAAAATCAACCAAATTACAAAATTCATGATTCACAAAATAGTCCACTACTAATCAAATCACAATTGTACAAAAAATCATCATAATTCCCCAATTCTATAATTCCATAAACATTCTTTATAAAACATAAACATTCCTAATTCCCAAATTTGAAAGACAATCAAGTCAATTCATCATAAAATTAACCACAACCCAACTCAAATTAACCAACAATTTAATCAATTCTAACTTCAGTTCAACAAATTCTCATCAATTTTTTATACCCAATTTACAACATCCATAAACCCTAAAAATATACCCAATTCTAAAATTACAATTTCTAAAACCTAATATGTCTATTTCATAATGTTTAATCATACAACATATATATACAAATTTAATTTACAAAACATTATAATAAATCATAATCTAAATCTATGAAATCAATGACAATTTATATCAAAGTTTAATTTTATTACCTTGATTGCTTTGAAATAATACCACTTGTATCAAATCTTCCTAGTTTTGGGTGTTTGAAAAAAGATTGAGCTTGATTTGGAGCTTGATTTGGAGGGAGAAATGGGTTTAGCAAGTGTTCAAAGGTAGGCGGTGGAATGGATGTTCGTCTGTGAAGAGGGTTCAGGAGAAAATAAACCAAAGAGGAGAAGAAGAAGTCCGCCCCATCAGGCGTTGATGCATCCGTCCGCTTGGTTTTCTAGGCGTTCGTCTACGGATCCGTCCGGTTCTTCAAGCAGTTGGCTAGATGCACGCCCGTATTTTTCCGCACACGATGCACTTGCACGTGTAGACAATTGATCGGGCGTATGGCTATGAAACCGTCCCATCAAGCGTTCGTCTAGTAACGTGCCCGTCTCTGGGGCGTGCGTGTAAGGGTCCGTCTATCATCAGGCATAATTTTCGTTAACGCCTCCCATCAAGCGTTCAACCAAATGTCCGCCCCACGCAAGCATTTTCTTAGACTTACGCCTGTCTCAACAAACGTATACCCAGAGTCCGCCCAACTACAAGCGTTAGATTAGACAACCGCCCGATCATTTTTAAACGTTAACCTGTAGCGTTTGGGCCGGACCAAAGAGTAAAATTTTTACTCTTTGATCTTTGGGTTTGGTCTTACAACTGTGGACGCTCTGAGAAGAGTACGTAAGTAGAAATAAAATCACATATATTAAGGTTTTTCCCTCGGATTTGAGTCCTTATTCATAGTAATCATGGAGACAAGCCTCCATGATCCGGTGTTATTTAAAAATTTAGTTATATATATTCTAAAGTATTTTATTATAGGTTTGGGCTTGTCGCCTCCCTTTAGTCCTTTAAATATATATGTAGAATATTTAGAATCCACAACTGCTGATAAGTATCTCTTGCTATTAAATAAGATTTGTTTGCACCTTGAGAGCATTTGTACGGAAGGGTTTAGGGTTTCAACTTATTCACTTCTAGCTTTCTTCACAATTTCAATCGAAATTTTCCATAGCTTTAACATACAAAAAATATGTTCTTTGATGCTAAACTTTTTGGCTTCTTAGGGTTTTCTTCCTCTTTGACACAAGTTTTCTCTTTCACCTTGATATTAGGTTTTACCTTTTCCTTGATTATATATTTTTTCTTCATCAAATATAATATATGTATATTCGAAGTTTCGAGATTGATATCTACTTTGAAAATGCATTTTTTTCTTGATCTATATTAATTTTGTATAAAGATTTGAGTAATTAACTATTACTAGGATCATAGATACTTATAGTATCTCAAAAATGGTGCATAAGAGAATATGAGAAACAAGCAATTACTAGATATAGGCACCAACTAAGAAAAGAAATAATTGATTGTTGACAGTTTCGGAACCAACAATAAACGCTTTCGAAACTCAAGTATTAGAGCATGGTTTGGTTGAAGCCAAACATATTGGTACTTCAGGTCTGGATAGTTGTCAATTTTAGATAACAAAACATATTTTATAATTATATAAGTTCCTAAAGTTTAGGTTTTAGAATCTAGGTTCATGATTAAATTTGGATATTCTTAGACTTTAGGAAATTGGATAAATAATTCGTTTTCCTAAATTTTGATTTTTTCTGTAAATCATGAAAGGCACGAACAACATGTCAATATAACCTCTGGTAATTCCTTGGTTTATCTATTATGAAACAAAACAACTTTTTAGCTGCAGGTTGCTTAGTCTTTGATTATTCTTTTCAAAAATTATTCGCAGTGGCTTAAGAACTTCTTATGTGATCCAATTGTCACTAGACACACCACCCTAATTGCCATATTATTAATAAAAAATTATTTTTCATGGATGACTTTCATGCTCATTTTTTAGCCTTTGAGATGAAATTAGAGACCCAAAATTTTATGCTCTCCCCCAACCCATTGTCAACGTTACTACCTTTTCTCGATACACATAAAATAATCATCATGAATCTCAAGACTGTAAGCATGGCAACACTTGATTTCTCGGTAATCCATCAATATATTTGTCATAGAATTCCTTTTACCTTTTACCTACACAAAGCCACATGCCAACTTTGTGGTGTCATAATCACCATGTTACTTGATGCAGCCCTTGTTCCGATCGAGATTTTAATCCTCTGTCGTCACGTTTTTCCTTTCCTTTATATCAACCTCCATTAATGCCTACTTCACCACGCCCTAATTTTATCTACTTTTCTCTTTATAACTCATGCAGGTAATGCTAATTGATCTCCTGATTCTCCAATTTTTTATATGGATTGTGATTATATGTATCTTCCTTCAAAGGAGAATTTACAATTTATTTCTCAACTATCAAAGACTCACAAATCACGACGTTTACTTCAAACTCTATCATTTGTATTTTACTATAAAAGACCACCGCACGGAGGAGGCCTACATAAAATCAGACTCTACTGGGTCGTTAATGCTCGAGATTTTGTCTAGTCTTAATAAATTATTTTTTCTAGTGTCTAGTCTGAATGATAAAATTTCACTTGATGTTTGGTATCACCGGTTAGGATATCTAATATTTCGATTGTCCAACTCCAACAAATTGTTAAGGAATTTTCCATTTGAATTAGTAGTAATTTTATATTGGGAAATTATCGAATATGTCATACAAAGACATATGCCGATTTTAGTAATATGTCTCAATTACAAAGTATTTTAGGAATATATCGTTTGCAACATGTTTTCTATCCAAAAAACCATTAAGTCAGGGTTAAGTCATAGCTCGCCCACACGGTTTAGAGGTTGAATAATATATTATCTCTGTTTCAGTAAAATGTTATTATCATTTTTTTTATTTTAGGCTAAATAAAAATAAAAATATGATAGTAATATTTTTGTTGAAACGGAAGGAGTAATAATCAACGTATATGACTTTCCCAATAGGCCAACGGATTATGATGATCCATCTATAATCTAGGTGAATTTTTTTCGAGAAAATTATGTAGTTACAACATTAGTGTCAAAAACGAAAACACTTAAGGTTTACCAAATATGTGTTCAAATCCAATTGGATCTTAAGTGTCAAGCACCCATTAGTGATTTATGTTATTCAAGTAGGACCTACCGAACATAAAAGGGTTTACCATTTCTAGATTTAGAATCTAGATTGTGTTCACGTGGCTAATGGTTTACTATTCCAAAAACTAGGCGTGGTTAAGGGATACGTTTATCCATTATTGTGGCTAACTATGTATAACGTAGCGCCGCTTTCTTGAAGGTGAAAAATTGAATGGAAAACTTAACTCCAAGGATATATTCATAAATTTAGTTGTAATGGTGACATATTTGTGTAGAGGGTGGAATTTTTACAAGGGTGAAAATTGTGGATTTATTTTTGTTCCCATAAAATATTTTGGAGACCGCAGTGGGAGATCAATCTCTCGGTTGCAATATTAATTTTTTTTTTTCAAAAATTGTTGAACTTAGGTTGGAATCTAAAACGTCAAATCCTCAATTTGTTCTTACCAACATTAACGCTAATGGTAGTACGCCTGGTACCACCAATCACTTCGGGATAAAACCTCCCCAACTTCCCTTGTCATTTCAAATTTCTAGAGGCATGGACTCATGATGGTACCATCATACTATTTCATGTCTGGTATCGGATTCAAGTGAGCTGCAATTGGAGACGAAAGACTCTTTCACTTTTGAAGATTCGACATAGTCATGTTTGACTTTAAAGATAAATTTATCCCTTGCTTTCGTCCCTCTGTTGGTCATGTTATCTTTATCAACTATTCATTTTCTTTCTTTGACTACGGTCTCACTCCAGAAATATGGCTCTGGAGGGTCAGGGTTCTCAAAGCACAAGAAACTTTTATCGAGACATGAAAACATGGTGATAGATAAATATGAACTCATCCCAAAACTCTCATGGCGGATAGGTAGATGCCAGAGTCTTCTACAAGATGTTCTACAACTCCTACAAATGGACTGCTGCACACTTTAGTTCACTAGCAACCAAAAACGTACATATGGCTGAGGAATGGGGTAACATATCCTTGACAAGAAATAGTCCTATATGTTTCACTTCAACATGTCAAAAGGGATTGGTGTTTCGAGTTACCGTTTAGGAGATATGACCAGCTGGTGAAGTGCATGAAGTCTGAAAATTCTAGGGTTTCTACTGATAACAATTTCGAATGCGTTTTTCACCCGCCAAATCAACTCGAAATCCAAATTTTCTTATGATATATGAAAGTTGGGTCTTTTCCAATCGGACATCATATGAAATTTCTACAGCCTCTGGATTGAACGGTGTGCAAACGGGAATTGAAAAACGAATTTAAGTGTTTACTAACTTACTGATGAGTGTGTTAACACTTTATTTGTATATCTTAATTTACATTTATTTAGTTCTTTATTTTGTACATATTTAATGATTTTCGTTTAATTTTACAGTTTATAGGAAATAAAGCTCGTTGGACTAAAATAAAGGAAATGAAGTAATTCATGATTGAATGGGCTAAGCCCAAAAGAAATAACATGAGGAATTTTTATTTGGATATGGGAGTGTAGTAAGCATGCCACAACGTGTGTAGAAAGTGCGGAGACCATTTGCAAGATATTAATTATATTTGAAGATATTTGTTTAATGAAGAAACTAATCAAAATAAAGATTATGGAAAAAATATTATATTTTCCAAATAAAGAAAATGGTGACTTCGTGATAAGATATTATTTGACATGTGGCACATTTTTATTGGAGGATTTTGTAATTTTCTCGACACATGGCGCATTCTCATTGGATGATGATGTGGTAGGGAAAATGGAAAAGGAAAGTGGTTTCCTTTGAAGCTATATATAAATAATGGTGGAAACAGATGGAAAGGGGAGTTCGATTTCTAGTTCAGAGGAGCAAGTAGTTTTAGTTTTTTTTTTAGTTTTTTTTCTTCTTTTCTTCTCTATTTGTAATGGGTAGCTAATCTCTCCGTTGGGGTTAAAGATGAAGTCAAGATTATTATATAAGAAACGCATACTTTTCTATTTAGTTTACCTTTGCCCTTTATGAATGGTTTAATTGATTTATTAATTTATTTCATATGGTCCTCTATTGTAGTGTTGTATTGATTAATTATTTGTCAAGCGAAAGAAATTATACATTTAATTTAAGAAGTTTTAACATCAACATCTTCCGAGGCGTAAAATTGTTTGGCCCTAAACCGTCTTGAGTTATATTTAAAATGAGATTTTTGCATACTAACTTGATGGATTCCGAAAACCTTAGTGCCTTTCTACTTGTTAGTTTAATAATTTATTTTTATTTATTATTTTGATTTGTTTATTTTTATTATCAACTACAGTACTTAATTAATTAATTAAAAGTTAGAAATTATAATTTTGAAATCTCTGTGGAACGAACCGTGCTTGCATACTGTCACATCGACAACCGTGCTCTTGCGGTATAATTAAAGTTCCATCAAGTTTTTGGCACCGCTGCCAGGGATTGAGAAGTTGTGATTTTTAATTTTTCTTTAATTTTGTGCTAATTAGTTTAGGATTTTATTTTATCTTTTAGATTTTACTTGGGTATTTTCTTGTTTTTGTTGTGCAGGTAATATTTTACATTTATTGTGGAAAGTGCCTACCAAAAAAGGTAAATAATAATACCCAATCTTTTTATTTTTATTAATTCTTAGATTTTTTTCATTTTTAGAAACAATTTGTATATCTTTTAGATTTTATTTTATTTTGTATATATAAAAAAAAGACACAAGTGCACACATCATTTGCATCGTCAGCTACCGAATTTTAGGAAAACATGTGGAATAGTACATTGAACCATATGGGCGTTATCAGTCGAAATTCCACAAATCTTAGCCTTGTACCTTTGACTGGTGTTTGACTGTAGGTATATTTTGCTAAGGTAACCTGAGCTTACGGATTTTAGTCGAACTTGCATTTGCACGTGTAAAAAATCAAAAAAAAAAAAGCCCAACTGGTATTATGAAAACCAATATAATGAATATCGACCTGAATTCCAAAATGGACATTACCCGTACTATGACCATAGTGTGGATAGTACTTGGGACCACTACCAATCCTCTGAAGGTTATGGTTCACACCATGTTGATCCCAATTACTATTCGGACGCTCACCAGTCGTACGAACGGGTAAATGAGCAATATTGCAATGATTATAATGTGTGTTCTCCATCATTGGAGGATTTAATTAAACATTTGATACCTAACACTTCTTACGATGCTAGTCTATCTTTAGAAGATTCACTCAAGCAGTTGACTGAAAATTCACGTAGTGTGGGAACAAATTCATGAGACCTTTAGAGAAATGGAAGAAGAACGGTCAGCTGCTAGTATTGCTCCAAGTGAACTTAAATTTCGAATATAGTGTTTCCAATTTTACCCTTAATAATACCGATAAATATTTACCTAATATAGAGAACGAGGTTAGAATAAGGGACACCACTTATGTAAATAATTTTTTCCTAAATGAAATTTAGGTGTTAGAAACCTATCATCCTGTTGATGTGGTTTACCCAGACCATAATACCGTAATTGATTTTGTTTTCCCACCAAACATTTTTTCTTTCAAATATGGGAACATATGAATTTCAAATGTGTCAGATTTTAAATTTTGGAACTAAACCTGAATGTCTTACAAAATTTGAATCAACACATCTTCTTAAGAATGACCACCAATTTCATATATTCCATCGTGGTCAACTTTTTGAGTCAAATCCGATTGACTTTAATGATCTAGAGTTATTCAGATTATTGTTATGTGATTCGTAAATTGTGACTAATCCTTTCTTGGTATGGATGAAGACTTTAAACTTAGCGGTCTATGGGAGGCAACCCATATGCTTTTGGTACACGGTGCTGGTAATATCTTTCTATCTCTTTGTTCGGTATTTCTCTTTGTTCATGCATTCATATCATTGTTTTTGGAACATCGAGGACTATGTTCAATTTAAGTTTGGGGTAAGAGAGAAATTTTTTAAAATTTTAGTTGTACCAATTTCCAACTTGTAGAGTCACGTAGTAGCCTTTTGGCTAAGTTTACATACCGATTCTCCCCAAAAAGATGCAAATTAGAACTGCTAGAGAAAACTACATTTGTGTTCTTAACCTGTGAGAGAATAATCGTGACGAACCCATCCATCCATGCTGGAGACAATTAGGTCATAGGGAAATGCAGAAAGATAAAACTAACCTTATCATTAGTGGAGACTACCCTTTTGAGTGAGGCACCGAACCTTCAACTGTCCTCTTTGAGTATTCATCTGCATAAACTCCACCTCGCACCATTTTCAACACTATTTGATCTCTGAGTGCTAAATTCTTATCACCATGAGGGTGATATCAAAACTAGCCTCATCTTTTAGTCTCAGTCACAAAATTACAACTCTCTCTTAATAGAAACTCATCATCATCAACAAGCGGAGCAACATCAGTTGAAGAAGTTGAAGACGTCAAGGTTTACAAGCAACAAAGGGAAAGAACAATACATATTCGAAGTGACAAAGAAAAAAACAAAATATGTAAATTTTTGAAGATTTGTGTACCAACAGGTGTGAAGATTCAAGTGAAAAAGTCTTCTCCTTTGGCAAGTAAAGTTTTTATTTTGCTTTATTTTCTTATTTTGTATCAATCTTATATATATAAAAAAATAAAAAATAAAAAAAAATAAAAAAAAGATAAAAAAAAAATATATTCTTTTTATTGTGTTAGTTTGTATTTGTTTTTGTAAAGCTATGGAGAAGAAAAAATTCAAAAGGAAGTTTCAAAACAACAAGTGATCGAAGACTAAGAGTAAAGTTATACAAGTTTCAAGGGTTGAGGCCGAAGACTGAAGACAAAGTTGTTTTCATTGAACGTCATTAGATAGTTGTGATACTAGAAGGTAAGGGTATGTTCCCATCCTCATGGTCAATTTCCTAAGAATTTTCACAAGATTTCTTTTCCATTGAGATCATCAGAAAAAGATTTTGGTTTGATATCTTCAGAAAAAGTGTTACCATCAATAGTGTGTAAGTATTCTCTCTTCAATCCTGCTTACACACCGGTGTGACCCTTAAAATCGTTCTCTGAGTGCAAATTCATAAAACCCTATGGTGAGGAAAAGTCAAGGAAAAATGCTTATTCGGTTGCTCTGTTAGTCCGCTGTCCATCTGGCAAAAGAAAACTTTGGCACCGGTTCAACTCGTCACACCTGCTCTTTCAATTATTAAGTATATTTAGCATGTCTTTTCTCTGGCACTTATGATTACTTGGCATTTGGGAGAGAAACTTTATGCCCTTTTAGCTCTTCGGATACTTGTGACATTAGAAGTTGGAATAAAAGGTTTTGTGGGTATACCTCTTGTAAACCCTCCAGAGACAACACTCAGCCACTAGGGCCACCTAGAGGTTTAAAGGATTGTTACACATGCTAAGTGTAGTCGCGATTCCTGTGAAAGTGAGTTAGGATATATTTTATTTTATTTTAATTTTTAGGTTAGTTTTTTATTTTTAGTTTTTAGTTTGAGGGTATTTGATGAGTGTGTAAACACGACATTTTTACATATTAAGTTACATTTATTTAGGTTTTTATTTTGTACATATTTAATGGTTTTTGTTTAGTTTTGCAGTTTATAGGAAATAAAGCTCATTTGACTAAAATAAAGGAAATGAAGTAATTCATGATTGAATGGGCTAAGCCCAAAAGAAAAAACATGGAGAATTATTATTTGGATATGTGAGTGTGGTAAGCACGCCACAGCATGTGTAGAAAGTGTGGAGACCATTTGCAAGATATTAGTTATATTTGAAGATATTTGTTTAATGAAGAAAATAATCAAATAAAGAAAGAAATAAAGATTATGGAAAAAATATTATACTTTCCAAAATAAAAAAATGGTAACTTCATGATGAGATACTATTTGACACGTGGCGTATTTTTATTGAAGGATTTTTTTTCTGACACGTGTCACATTCTCATTGGATGATGATGTGGTAGGAAAAATGGAAAAGGAAAGTGCTTTCCTTTGAAGCTATATAAATAATGGTGGAAGCATATGGAGAGGCGGAGTTCAATTTCTAGTTTAGAAGAGTAAGTAGTTTTAGTTTTTCTTCTTTTTTCTTTTTTTCTTTTCTTCTCTATTTGTAATGGGTAGCTAATCTCTCTGTTAGGGTTAAAGATGAAGTCAAGATTATTATGTAAGAAACTCATACTTTTCTATTCAATTTACCTTTTCTCTTTATGAATAGTTTAGTTGATTTATTAATTTCTTTCATATGGTCCTCTAGCTTGGTGTTGTATTGATTAATTATTTATCAAGCGAAAGAAATTATACATTTAATTTAAGAAGTTTTACCCATAACATCTTCTGAGGAGTACAATCGTTTGGTCCTAAATCGCCTTGAGTTATATTTAAAATGAGATATTTGCATAATAACTTGATGGATTCCGAAAACCCTAATGTCTATATATTTGTTAGTTTAATAATTTATTTTTATTTATAAGTTTTATTTGTTTATTTTTATTATCAACTACAATACTTAATTAATTAATTAAAACTTAGAAATTACAATTTTGAAATCTTTGTGGAACGAATCGTGCTTGCATATTGTCGCATCGACAACCATGCTCTTACGGTATAATTAAAATCCCATCACATACTGAAGAGTATGGCACCAGATCACCACCTCCCCATGATTCCTTTAGCACTTATTCGATAATTCCTTACCTCCTATCCGTGAAGGCCTCACCTCCAACTCATGAGGCCTTTACCGTGTATTCATGGGGTCTCTATCTATAACTCATAAAGCCCTCACCTTCTTCTTGAGCATCACCACAAATCTGGGAGTCCAGCGTCGTAATTCTACGACCCTATATCTGAGACTCCAGCGTCGTGTTTCTACGATCCCATCTCTAGGAATCCAACTCCAGACTCCAACGTCGTAATCCTACATCTCCATCTCTGGGACTCCAGCGCCATGATAAAAAATTCCCCATTTCCGTGATTCTCCAGCGTCGGATACTTTTATACAATATTCTCTCTAATTTTGGGTCTCAACGTTGGGTTCCAGCATCGATTTCCTTTTCTTGCTTCACTTAAGGCATAACAAAGCGTTTTTACAATAACTACGTCAGGAATATTCTGCACTACGCTCCACAGATTTAGAAACTGCGGATAGTAGGTGAAGAATCTAGGTTCGAGTTATACACCAAAATTTTCTCCTGTGTATCTACTACAACTTACTCAATGAGTGTTTGATTCTGAGAAATGGTTTATGAGATATGTCCAGGATACTAGAACAAGTACAAGATGAAAACTATCATAATTTTATCTAGAATTTCCTGGACACTTACTGTTCATGTTTGACCGACAAAACGAGATCTAAAACTCAAATTTTTCTCTAATAGAATATAGTTGGTTTTTATGCAATTCCAAATTGGGGTTAAACATCGAAAACAAACGTAATATAAAGAATTTGTCGTGTTTTTACTGAGGTGTATCATATCTAAAAATTTCTGACAACGGGATTTACTAAAAACTTTCATTAATTCATATATGATTCCATCCATTCGGTCATTCAAGAAGCATAAGGGCGTAAATATGGAATCATAACGAATTAGAGATTTATTTAAATAATTTTTAGCTCAGTCAACTCATTCATCTTTAATAAAATACGAGTTCTTAGCTTTAAAGAATATCGGTGAATTACGGAACGAAATTATCCTGTATTAAAAGAAGTACGCCAATCAGATCAATTGGAGTCCTGCAATTCAGATCTTGATTCATCTTCATCATATAATTCTTCAAAGTTTTCTTTATTCGTCTCATGCTCATGTCCATCCTCTTTACCTTCGACGTTATCATCTTGACTTGAACTCTTTGTCTCGTCTACATGATCAAGGGAGACCATTGTCATCTCAATATAATTATCCTCATCATACTCATCTACCAAGTCATCCTTAACCACTTTCTCTAATTCCATGTTACTTCTTCAGATATTTTCTTCACTAATTCAATCTCTTTTTTCATCTCTCCACCCTCTCAGTAATAAAGATGAAGTTAGAAATACGTTTTTGTATCACCTGCAGATGTGAAAAGGGCATATTAAGAAGGGGCCTGGTAGACTCTTCAAGGGGATCATGAGGTCTGGACCTGATCTCTCCTTTAATAATATTATCAGAGAGAGTAACTTTTATCTTCTTACCGTTCTCTAGTCCCTCATCTCATGGAGAGTTGGAATTATGACTTTATTTTATATTGGTCATTCCATGCACACTAGAAAATAACATAGGGACTAAAGACTAAAACAACAACAAGAATGATTCATATACACAAACATATATAAAATAGGGACAAAAAAATAAAACCCCATCTTATTGTTTCTTGGATGAGACTGCTACTATGTTACTGTTGATGGGCGCTAATGTTTATAACTGATGATCAAGAACTGTAGTATAAATTAGAGTTTATACAAGATGATTATTCAAGCTAGCAACAACAAAGAAGATTCAACAGAGCAAATATTTCTTACGTTAAAAAAAAACCGTGAAGATGAAACCCTATATGTGGATGAAGAAGATGGAGATGACTTAACTAATCATACATGTATGTATATATATAGGCAAAACCCTAAAAGCTGAATATTCAGGATTTAACAAAAATTTGTCCAGCGAATTTGGGTCTAATTTAGAGTTTTAAACTTTTCGTTGAAAAGTTGACTCCATCTCTGCCCTGATTGTGGAGTACACTTTCCCTGTTTAGCTTGTGTCGGAGTACACCATGTCCTGATGGTAATTAGTATTGTCATAATATAGTGTGTACTACGACTATTGTTCTGCACTAAGTATGAGACTTAATATACCTGACGATTTTGGAGGCTGAGAAAAACTAATTGGGGGCTACTTATTTTTACCCATCCAATAGAGGTAGATATGGTATGTCCAAATGGTGAGTAAAAAATCGTATACACCCTTTCACTAATAAAAGTTAAACCTACTTCACTCTTCCTATTCTCATTCTCCTTGTCCATCTCTT
This sequence comes from Papaver californicum, assembly GCA_023531435.1. Lineage (NCBI taxonomy): Eukaryota > Viridiplantae > Streptophyta > Magnoliopsida > Ranunculales > Papaveraceae > Papaver > Papaver californicum. The sequence goes on along the minus strand of JAJJMC010021751.1, from coordinate 1,983,829 downwards.
TCTCCCTTATAACACAACCTCTTCCTATTCTCATTCTCCTTTTTCATATCCTTCTTCATCTCCCTCTCCTTCATAAAAATGTGAAGAAAAACTAAAGCTTCACAATCAAAGAATCCAGCTATTGGGTCTCAATCGAAGGGAAAGGAAAATATGGTGAACGAAGAACGCATAATTATTAAAATCGGTTCGTCCACTAATTATGACGATATGACTCTCCATCAACTTCAAATTGCTAAAAAAGGTAAGTTACATCGACCTTTTAGGGTTTTATTGCTTAAGTTGAAGAAATTAGAAGAAAAAAAATCTAGGGTATTCTGAAATGATTCGTAATCAGTAAATATCTAGTAGATTTTATCTACCAATTATGCACCGAGTTCTTCATTTTTGAAGAACATCATCCATAATCGGTAGATCGACTTTCTTTGTATCTACCGATTATAACCTGCAATTTGTTTATGGATATTTATTTAAAACAATCAGTAGATATAAATCGGTTAATCTACAGATTATGCATTATATTTTTAGATAAACTAGTTTTAGGGCTACACTCTCGGTAGTTAATAATTGTTTATTATTTACCGATTATGGTTCCATTCAACAACTATTTTTCGTCAAAAATTGTAACTAACTACCGATAGTCGATAATCGGAAGATAATAACGACTCCGACCTACCGATTGTTAGTAATCGTACAAATAGGGTACTGTCAAAAATTGATTTACAATTGGTAGTTAAATTTTGAACTCTATCTCCATAATCGGTAGATTATGAGGACCCGACCTACCGATTGTGAGTAATCGGTAATTATTTTATAATTTTTTCTACGGATTAAGTGTCCATTCATTGGTTATTAGATCTTTATATATTTTCTCATGTGTAAGTTTTTGCGATTAAATCCTTTATTAATAATTGTTTAGCATGTTTGATGTGATTTTTTTTATTTTCTAACAGATACTGCATAGTTAGTTAATGATTCATGTATGGGTTTATTTATAAGGTATGTGCTTACAATTTGTTGTGTATTTTTTTTAGCAATAAGAAGGGAAAGGAAAAGGCTACTCCTAAATGATCATGATTCGAGAATTTTTTTCAAGGAAAGCGACTTTGAAGGTGTAAACCCATTTTACAATGAAGATAGTGGGTACACAGGTCCACCTGAGGCATTAGAAGCTAAGAAGAAGAGAAGATTAAAAACTGGTATTAGGAAGCCGAAAGTATCAAGGAGTGGAAGAATTTGAAGAGATCAATTTGGTTGATAACCATGGATGTCTATTTTGCTTTTACGTAGTAGAAGTTTTAAAATATTTTGAACAATATTATGTACTAAGGGATGAACCGGTTTCTTTTCTTTAAGTTTAGACAATATTATGTTAACTTTTTAAAGTTTCCTTCATTAGCAACTTGCATTTTAGCTCACCTCAATTGCTATCATAGTTTTAGAAAAGTATCAGACCTCTCAATTGAAACAGGATCAACCGCAGCAACGATCTCCTCAAAAAACAAGGTAGCCTACTATAATCAATAGTTAGTGGTTATCACTTTCAAACGATTATGGAACAATCAGAGGTTTTTTTTAACCAAACTACCAATTGTGTGGTAATCAGTAGAAAACTATCACAAATTAACTACCAATTTGAACCACAAACTAGTTAGGTTTTTGAACCTGAAAATCAATATAATCGGTAGATAAATTTGGTTACTTTCTCCTGATTATGACTGTAGAAAAATTTATATTGGGGCTACTATATATGAAAATTGATAGTTAACTAATTCGCTTAAACTAACGATTGTGTTAATAACAAAATTATACATTTTCAAAATTTGGAAAATTTTATTTTTGGGGCTACTTTTACAATCTGTAGATAATAGATCCCACGAAATTACCGATTGTAAGAATACATAACCGAAATTGGGAAGAAAAATCAGTGTGGGGCATATATTATAATCGGTAGATATTTAAGTTCACTAAACTATCGATTATGATAGAACAAACAAATCGAGAATTGGGAAGAATTTCAATTTGGGGCTTATTCAATAGAATCGGTAGATTGATCTTATGAAACTACCGATTGTACTGAATTTTTAGCCAGTGTGTATAATCGGCAGACAATATACTCCATTATCTACCGATTCTGGGACGTCAACATTGTTAAATTCATGTAACAATAGAGTTTTTGCATGACGATCATATAGAAACGCATACGAAGTGGGTTTTTGAGTTTCTTAACGTAAATACATATTTGTTTGGTATATTATTATCTTCAATTTGATGTGGTTTCTGGTTTCACAATTTAAATCACCAAAACCTAGTTTTGTTTCAATGGTTTATCAACTTCTTCTTCTTCTTCTTCTTCTTCTTCTTCTTCTTCTTCTTCTTCTTCTCTAACACTAAATATATAATCAAATTTAACAATTGATTGATCAAAATTAATACTAATTAACCAAGGGTAGATTAGCCATTATATAAAATATGTGGATAGGGGTGATGGGAAATTACTTCCTAATGACACTATTTTGTCTTATTATTAGCCCCCAGATTAGTTCTCTTCAGCCCCCAAAAATGTCAAGTTAAAATAAAGGGTGGAATTTTGACAAGGGTGAAAATTGTAAATATATTTCTGTTATATATCAGAAATATCGAATTTACAAAAAAAAATTGTCTCGTATCAAAAATATGGAGCCTAGATTTCTATATCACATTTCGTAAGGAAACTGATAAAACAAATTCTATTAATATCTACAGGCACTCTACGTTGATTTTATAACCTTTCTGTAAATATATCTGAATACAAACAATATTAGAGCCTCGCCTAGCTGAACTTTCGATTTTCTACGTATATATGCAATTTGAACTTATGCCATGTGAAATAATTCCCCGGTTGAATTCTTTGACTTCAAGTATCAATAACCACTACTTGGAAAAAATTTAGAATTTGCACAAAAGTGTGCAAAACCCTAATATGCACGACGCTGGGCCTAGAAACGCAGTGCCAAGACGCAAGAGCATAATGCCAAACCTCTCTCGTCATCAAGAACACAACCCCAAGCCTCTATTTTCTCTAAGACCACATCTCCAGTCCCCTATCGTCTCTAAGAGCATATCACCAAGCCTCTTTCGCATTCCTAAGAGCATAACGCCAAGCCTCTCTCGTCTCCAAAAGAACACTGGCAAGCCTCTCTCGTCCAATAATACAACATCATCCTTATCTCGTTCCCAAGAGAACAGAGCCAAGCCTCTCTCATCTCCAAGAGCACAGCATGAAGCCTTTCGCGTCTCCAAGAGAACAGCTCCAGCCTTACCTCGTCCCCAAGAGCATAGTGCCAAGCCTTTACCGCAAGATCACATACCCAGCCTCTCCTGCATCTCCAAGAAACACAACGCTAGACATACATCGCGCAAAGCCTTAGCAGCTCCATCCTTCGCGTCCCTATCCGTATAAGCTTCATCCTTCATATCCCTATCCCTAGCAAATTCTGCCTTCGCATCCCTATCCATAGCAGCTCCTTTTTTCACGTCCCTATCCCTATCAGGTCTAGCCTTCGCATCCAATACATGATCCTGTCCTCGAGTCCCTTGCACAAGCCTGTCCTTGAAATCCCTTGTATATCCTTGACTTCGAACACTTCCAAGCTAATGCCACTTCTAAGCTTTCACACAAAGCTTGTGCAATTTCCAAGCTTGCACACTTCCAGGCTTGTGCAATTTCCAAGCTTGCGCACTTCCAGGCTTGTGTCATTTCCAAGCTTGCGCACTTCCTAGCTTATGTACTTCCATGCTTGTGCACCTCCAAGCCTGTGTATTTCCAGGATTGTGCAATATACATGCTTCCCCTCCGTTCACGAGAACCATAAGAACTGGGGATTATCATTTTGGGAATTATGCTTCTTAGCGGGAGATTGGATTGTCATCCGAGATGGATTGAATACTGATTTCGAGGCATTGGCTTCACGAGATGCTGTGGGTTGCTCTTTTTTCTACTTTGGAAGTGGAATTAGATGGGTCGACTGCGACTCTTCCTGGCTTGATATATTTTTTATAGAAGACCGCGTCTGCCATGTAAGCCTCCTCTGATCTGAATGGGTTGCTCGTTGCTGGAATACGATATTGTTTTCCTCCTATATTGGTCTTTTCACGTTAGTGGTAAGTGGAGGCTATTACTTTACAATTGAGCAGCCATCCACTACTGGGTAGTACATGGAAATTTGTATCATCTTTGAGGACGTAGAAAGGGGTGATAGCCCTGATGATCGGTCATATCTTCATGACCATATTAATTAGATTTATTTTCTTTAGATTTTATTTGTTTAGAAAATTGTATTAGGAATTTTTATTATTTCTGTAATTTTTCTTTTATTTTTTTGGACACTTTTTGGACTTTATTTTGGACTTTTGACACTTTATTTATTTTTAAACCCTACGAAAGGGTATTATTAAATATAAACTGCTACAGGGAAGGACGACAATTACGATATTGTCTCGGCCCCTCGGGTTCGCACACTGACACAGGAGTCGGTGGCCCGAGTCGACTACAACCGATTCATCCCCAGTCTGGTACGGGAGGTAAGACTCGTTCAACCCACGAATCCCCTGCAAGTGGGTTTACTGTATTCCTTCGTATGCATATATGTTGAGGAATTGAATACGGTTTTACTTTTTTAGTAAAGGGCAAGAATTTTCCATACAAGATAAGGACTCGGATTTCATCACCGTTTCCTTCTTGCCCGCTTTAGGAACACGTTACCAAACACGAACCTAAACCTTAAAATTTTGACTAGAAAGACACCGATAGGGTAACGAGCTTATAGGAAACTCGTTCAAAAGGACTGTATTGGTTACTTTATTAGCCCAACTCGAAGTTCAGGAAGATTATTTTAAGTTGATTAGAGCCGCCTTGTAACCCAGGGAAGTGCCAAAGAGACAGGGTTATTAAAGCTCCTTAGAGCTTATCCTGTTTCTCTTCGACTTAATCTAATTCAGATCGTTCTAAGAGGTTTTCTAAAATTGTAACTAGTTGCCTTTCGAAAGAATAAAAGATGGTCTAGAAACAATCTAAGTGGATCATGCTTTTGTTTGCTAGATTCAGTAGGTTTGATTTGGTTGAGTCGGCCTTGTTTGTGTATGTTTAGAACCCCCTTCATGTTAGAATTTATTTTCTTAGATTTATTTTTAATATATTATGAAGTTTTTAGAAAATATCGAACTGGTATTATGAGGAACAAAACAATGAATATCCGACTGAATTTCAAAATAGACATTATACATACTATCAACATTGTGTGGATAGTAATCGGGATCACCACCAACCTTTTGGAGGTTATTACTCATACCAGGGTGATCCCAATTACTATTCGTACATACACCTGTCTTATGAACATGAAAGTGAGCAAAATTCTAGTTCTTTGTCTTGGAGGGATACCCTAAAACAGATGCAATCTAGTACTTCCTATGACGATTCGAGTTCTTTGTCTTGGAGGGATGCCCTAAAGAAAATGCAATCTAGTACTCCCTATGAACCTATTATGCCTCTAGAAGAATCACATGAGCAATTTCAAACCAGTACCCCTTATGATCCATTTGATTTTCTAAAAGAATCTCTCAGGGAGTTGACTGAGAGTGCAAAAAGGTTTGGATTAATTGTGAATGAAATTTCTGCAAAGAATAATATTTTACAAAAAACATCTTCATGTTATTATTATGATGAGGATAGTATTGGTGAAGAACTTGAAATATACAGGCAGAGTGATCGGGAAATTGTCACTCCAATTATGCTTCAGGATGATAATGTTAGTTCTCGTTCAAATCCAAATAATTTTAATGATTATTCACCTATTCAAAAGGGAGAGGATTTGACTAGAGATACCACTGTTTTAGACGATGTAGAACTTTCTTGTTTTGAAGCCGATAATGGTTTAGAGGAACGAGTTTATCCTGAGAATACTGTTTTAGAGTCCAATGATTTAGAAACAATATTCTTAGATAACCAAGATAGACCCGTAGAGATTTTAAATATGAATGAGGATGCACTACTTAATAATAACTTAGAAGAAGCAATTGACCATTTTCAGGAATCTGATGATCTAGAAATTAGGGAAATTGTGACTAGTTTATCTAGAGACACCCAAAATTCTAAGTTTGGGGGTGATTACCATTCTCCTTGTGCTTTACCTTTGACTCTTTTAGAAGTCCCTCACTTGGGACTTGATGTTTGTGCCTCTACCATATTAAGAAACTATCTTCAAGAACTGTTTCCCGAGCCTAATCATGTCCAGAAAGAAGCTCAGTTGTTAGAAGCCCATCCTCTGGTCGATGTGGATTACCTAGGTGACAATACCAAGATTGACTTTGTTTTCCCACCAAAATATTTTCCTCCATATGTGGGAACGTTAGAATTTCAAATGTGTCAGTTATTAAGTTTTAAGACTAAACCTAATTACTTTAGGGAATCGACACATTTGCTTAAGAATGACCACCTTCATAGTAGTCAACTGTGTGGGTCAAATCTGATTGACTTTGAGGATCCACAATTATTCAGGTTATTATTTTGTGCTTCTAAGTTCTTAGTTGAGTTTTTCCAGACTTTACAACCTGATCCTGTTGATCCTGCCTATGAGGAAATCCAACCCATGAAAATATTTTATCTAGACCCTTTTATAGACCCTGAACCTTAACCACAGCTAGAAGTAGTTGTCTTGAACAGAAAACTAGATAAGGGTGTGCTCGGTTTGTTCATTTTCTTGGCATGTTGTAGTTTTCTCTTTGTGATAGCATTATTTGATTTAGATGACCCACAGTTATTCCGACTATTGCTATATGATTTCATGAGGTGACTAATTCTTCCTTAGTAAGGCTGAAGACTTTAAACTTAGCACTTCTTGGGAGGTAACCCATGCTCATGCGACACGGTAATATCTTTCCTTAACTCCTCTCCCTCGATTGGTAACAGTTTCTCCTTGTTTATGCTTTTAATCATTCATCTTTAGAAACATTGAGGACACTGTTTGATTTAAGTTTGGGGGTAAGGGAGAAACTTTTTAGTGCAATAATAAAAACTCCAAAGTTTAGAAGCTTGTGAACAATTCAGGATGACACTAACTATTCTAGGTAGATGAAAACTTAGCTCTTTTTCTATAGGAATTAGTGTGCCCAGTTAAACAGTCTATTCATAAAAGGACAAAGTTCAGGTGTTAGAAAAAACATGATAGTTGTCACCACATCTCGGAGTCTATCTCAACCATATCACTTTCTGTTTTTATTTTTGCAATTTGTGCTTCTCTAAGTCATTTGGTGGGGCCCAGTATCGAATTGTTATCGCCGCCAGGATGAAATAGAGTGTTGAGATGAAGCCCCATTTTTAGTTCTATTCCTATAAAAAATGAAATAAATAAATAAAAAATATTGAGTATTGACACTTTGATAGCAATATGTGTGTGTTCTCCCTGTCTCCGTCGCCTAAGAAAGCGTGGAACACAGGATCCATGGGAACTATCATGTATGATGCTGATAAGGACCATGCGCTTGGATTCAATTTGATCCAATCATGTTGTCAGTACATTTATAGTTGTTTTATTTTTAATAAAACGATCACTGTGACCCTTGTATATACCAGTTGAATCGATATTAGTATTACGATTAAGACCATGTATCTCAATCCATTAGGATTCATCCTGGTACTGACCTTCAGACAGATATGGGAAACACCGTTCACCTTAGTCAACATGCGCAAACTTCATTTTTTCCACATCCATCTTCTGAATATTTTCATGTGATTGAACTTTGATAGATTCTGAGCATTGTGGTTGAACGACTATCTGAGTAGAGCTTTGTTTTCTTATATATGAATTTTAGCACGCTGAGTAAAAACTCGTGTACATCAATTGGACTCATATAGGGTAATGATTCCCAGAGCTGAAGAATTTAGTATGCCAACTAAATAGCTTGTTTAGTGTTTATCCTCAATCGTTCACAGGTAGCTAGGGTTTGGAGTAAAGGTTTTGTGGGTATACCTCTTGTAAACCCTCACGAGACAGAACTCGTCCACTAGGGACACCTAGGGGTTTAAAGGCTTATTACATATGCTAAATCTAGTCGTGATTCCTGCGAAAGTGAGTTAGGATTTTATTTATTTAATTAGATTTGCTGACTAGCAAATAGTAAGTTTGGGGGTATTTGATAGACACATTTTTATGTCTAAATTGCGCTCGATTATCTATTTTGATAGTGTTTTTGATTTTGTACTATTTATGGTTTATATGTCTTTGTAGGTATTTTCGAGAAATGAATAATTTGGAAAAAATTGGCTCAAAAAGTTGTTAGAGGCACCCCGGAAAAATTACTAAAGGCACCCGGGGAGAATTGATAAAAGCACCCATATCTTGGATTGGGGGCACCCCTTTTTGAATTTGAAAAGAACGAAAATGGCGGGAAAGACTTTTTTTACGGGAGAAACTCCTGTTTAGTGATTTAGAGTAATTCAAATTCACCCAAAGTGAATTCAACAACCTGGATAACATTAACACACGTCACAAAACGTGTTTCAGCCGGAAAAAATTGGACATGGGATTGAATCTGGACGGAAAACAGAGTTTGGGTCTGTTTCGGATATCACAAAATTTGAGATTGATTTGGACGTGTTCTTTGAGTCCTTATCGGTTAAGAAGAGTCTCTAGGGTTTACTAACCCTATAAATACCCAAGAGAGTCGAGGAGGAAGCCATCTAGAGGTAGCCAGAGCACCGGAAAAAGTTGACAGAAAAATAGTTCCTGCTGCTGCTGCGAAGAAGAGGAAGAACATACGGCGCTGAAGAACTGTCGCTGACGCAGCTGCTGAAGCAGTCTTATACCAACAGTATATACAGTCCGTACTTTATTTTTGTTTCCTTTACCTTCTTCTGTAACACATAAAACACTTCTCTATAACGCTTATAAGCGTGTCTGTTCTGCTGTCTTACCTCTATTTCATCATTGTAAGTACTTTTTGAGCTATGAAATATATTTTTGAGGGTGTTTCCTATACAATGAGCTAGTCATCATCACTGGGGCGATGGAGGAAGCTATTTCTCCAATAATTAAGTGGTAACTTCTATTTTAACTATTATTTACAATTCTTTGTTATTAATTGCTTTGAATTAAATTGAGAAAAAATGGTTTTTCTTAAATAATTGTGTTTCGTTTTGATGGGTCATGCTTAGTTTTAAACTTTTGATTTCACATGCTTTCGATTTACAATTATTCTTTCAAAAACCTAACTTTGGCAATGTTTTGATTAAACTGAATATAAGAATTGTAAGATTTTATCACTTGAAATATTGGTTAATAGTGGAATCCTTAACCCTAGTTCTTCCCATCAATTTTAAATCAACTTTGTTTTAATCTTCTTTATTTTTAGTCATTAAAAATTAGGTCTAGAAATCGAATCTTCACAAGTCTGAGAATCAAACCCTTTTTACCACTATATCAAAATCACATTAGGAAGCACACTATAAATATGGTTAAGGCTTTCTTCAATTCTTCTCACATGATAAAACAAATGGATCATTGTTTTGTATCTTTATAATTCCTTAGAATGCTTCACCTAAAACTTATTCCTAAGAATGTTTCACCTAAAATTTCTATTGATTTTAGACTATTAGTTTAAGTAGTGTGAGTTACAAAATAATATATAAACTCTTGGCTAGTGGATTAAAATCTGTTATGAAAAAATTCACTAGTCCTTATCAGGCGTCTTTTCAGTCGTCAAAGAAAATAACATATAATATTGTTATTGTTCATGAGCTTGTGGATATAATGAGAAAGAATAGGAATAAGTCTGGACTTATGTCTCTTAAAATTGACATGTCCAAGGATTTCTACATAAGTGAGCGGAGTTTCCTGCTTTCCATTCTCAAAAAATTAGGTTTTAGTGATCATTGGTTTACTACGATTGAGAAGTGCGTGTCTAAAGTTTCTAGCTCTGTATTGTTGAATGGTTCTCCTGGAGATGTGTTCTATCCTACAAGGGTCTAAGATAGAGAGATCCTTTATAACCTATCTTTTTATAATTTGTATGGATGCTTTGTCTAGGTTGTTACTTAGAGCCGAGGAGAATAACCAATACAAGGTGTTAAAGTAACTAAAGATAGTTCTTCTGTGAGCCACTTGTTTTTTGTAGATGCTGTATGGTGCTTCATTTAAAGGGTGTTAGGTGTCTAGAAGGTATGTTGCATCAATTTCGTAGGTACTCTGGTCAAGCTATCAATTTTGATAAGTCAGTATTAGCTTTTAATCTCAAAACCGATACTAGTATTAAGACTCATATCTCTGAAACTCTTAACATTAAGAAGCAAGGTCTATATGAAAAGTATTTAGGGGTGCCATTGTTAATTCATTCGAATAATATACATACTTTTAGTCATCTAATTGCTAGTTTTGATAATAGGCTTGCATCTTGGAAGAGTAAGTATCTAAATCAACCTGGCATGAAAATTGTTGATCAACTGATAGTCATTGACAAATGTAGGTGAAATGTGGAAATTTTAAGAAGTTTGTTTGATAACCAAAATATTAATGGTATATGTACTGTTAGAATTCTCTCTTAGGTGTTGATAAGATATGATGGAAACTAACTTTTACTAGTTTGTTTGGAAGAGGGGAGTAAAAAAAAGGATGTTGATTCGGGCCGGGCATACTTTATTTCATTGTGAAATATGCCTATAAAGTGGTAATTGATAGTGTTTATGGTAATGAACAAGTGGTCTTTCCATGGAAATCTTTATGGAAAATCGAACCTCCCCTCTAAAATCAAACAATTTATGTGGAAGTGCATGGATGATTGTATGCTAGTTAGAGACAAGATAGCTAGGTTTGTTAGTAGTCTTGTTAATGTGTGCCCTCCATGTGGAAATGCAACCGAAACTACTAATCATATGCTAATATACTCTCAAATTACTAGAGGTATATGACTTGATTTGGACACTAACATTGCAGTATATATGAGTGGAGTAGACATTAAGGATTAAACTGCTAGCTAGTATAATAGTGTTAGAAATAGTAGAAGAAGTAACTCTGATTTGATCACTTATACTGGTTTTGTTCTTTGGCATATTTGGAAGCAAAAATGTTCTAGTATTTGATAATGCACATTTGCAGGTTGATAAATTTATCAGACAGATAACTCAAGATGTGGAAGATTGTGTTAGTGTCTCTGATACTCAGACTAATGTGTCTCCCAGAGTACATCAACAAAAAAATTCTCAAAAATGGCAATTTCCTGAGAGAGATTTCAGGAAGATTAATTTTGATGCCTCATACATTAAGGTAACTAAAGCTATGGGATCCGATCTGCATATGTTTTCTCATGAAGGATAATATGGTGGGGAAGCAGTAGGTTAAGATGAGGAGCAGGCAAAGGCTCTCACAACTTTGAAGGTAATTATATGGGTAAAGGCTGAAGTCGTAGAGAATCTGCATATGGAGGGAAATTGTTTGAATGTTGTGAAGGCAATTGATGGAGTTTTAGGAGTTGTCAAATGAACTAATAATAGTATTATTTATGATTGTAGGATGTTGTTAAAGTCATTTAAATGTCCCCAAAGATTTCAAATCAATTGCAGACATACTTGCAAAAGAGGCTAGGATTAATAAAAGTGTTAAGAAATAGAGAAATGAGCTCCATGAATGGCTGAGTAATGTTGTCAGTCAAAAACTAAATGTAGTTTTATGATAATTTTGCAATGAATTACCTTTCCTTAAATTTTTTTTTTAGAAAAGTTTATCATACTTGTGAGGCAAGATAGAAACCATCCTACTAGAAGTTTGAACCCCCAATCTCACATGTAGAGAGAAGGAAGATAATGGGAGATTTTTCGACTTTCCTAACCACAAGCTATAAAGTAACTATACAACATTACTACAAGTTTTTCGAAAATCAAGGTACATGTTTTTGGATTCGTTCGAGTATGTCACCATTTTTCAAATTGTTGAAAAAGACCTAACCCATTAAAATATAAGTTATTTCTTGATTACAAATACTTATAAATCTATATCATTAATGCTTACATAACAGTAGTGTTTGCTATTAGACCCAACGAATGAGATATATTCGTGGGTTACAACTAGCAGCCAGGATCTCCCCCCTCTCCCAGTGTTAGAGAGATTAAATGATCCAATGTTTGTTTCGCCCCCTTCTATGGACCACTTGAACCTAAGCGTTATCGGTCATTACTATTTCCATTAATTTTCATTCATCCCCCCTTCTTCGCTTATTATTTTGTCAAATCTCCTATTCGTCTCCCTGGGTAATCAAATCCATTCAGCAAGATCAATAATATATAATTCCTACAAATAATTATAGATTTACAAATGCCTTTTTGATTCCATTTTGTCTTCTGTTACGTAACCCTAAATTTTTCAAAGGTTAATTAGATTTGAAAAGTTGGGATTTTGGTACAATACATATAAAACCTAATTTCTAATGACCCATCCATCTTTCTCTGATTTATTTGTTGGACCGTTTATTTAAAACCCCCATCTTCGAATTTAATGTTGATGGGTATATAATCGATTATCCTGCTGCAAGAAATCATCAGTCTCACCAGTTTCACATGTATGTTTAGTCCTTGCTCTTTTTTTTTTCTCTGTGTTTTATTTTCATTTTTTTCCTCTGTGTTAAACTTTACCTAGCTATTTGTTCATCTTATGATTGTTTATGTATTGCAGTCATGTTTCATATTGTTTATATGTTATTTTAACTTTATTTTGTATGAATTTGTTTTTCTATTTAAATCGCATTCTGTTTTACAATTTCCCCCCATAAAATAGGATCTTAAATTTATCAATTGCTTATATTTTCTCATGACCCATTTAGTATTAGATTTATGTTTTTATGGTGTTTTTTTGTTGCGCTCGACTCACCTTGAATGATTTACCTTTTGGGTTCCTTATTGCATACCATTATAATTGTTTTTTAGATTAATCCTAATTTTTATAAAAAATGTATGCAAGTACCACAAGAAGAATCGAAATGGCATCACAGTTGAATTGCACGCCCCAGAGGTAGCATCCTCTTCTACTCAGGAGAAGTTCAAGAGTTTACGATCCCTTGAGGAAGGAAAATCAAGATCTGTCACAGTTCGTGTGACCAGGAAATGCGAAGAGTTTGACTTTATGTCGACCAAAGATGTTACCAGTGTTGATATGGTGATTGTTGATGAGGAGGTATTTTATCTTTTGTATTGTTTCTATGAACCTTGGACATGTTTTGGGTATCTAACTCCCTCAATAATATAGAGAGCTGAGTTACATGCCGTCATACCCAAGAATTTTATATGGAAGTTTGATAAGTTTATCCATGAGGGTTGTTTGTAATGTATCGAAAAATTGCACTTGGCCGACTTTAAACCCAAATTCCGTCTAGCAAACAACGAGAAAAGTGGTTTCTTCGTTGGAACACATCAGTCTCCATGTTGGATCTTATTCTGTGGACATTGTTCCTCACAAATTCTGTTTCACTAAGTTTGAATCCCTCGAATCAAACCTCCCTAACATGAATCTCACAGGTAGCATACTTTATCGACTCCCTATTATTTATGTTATTATCGTCTAAGTGTACTCACCTTTGCAGTTTTATGACCGCATGTGTCTAAAGTTACTTAAAAACCATTATTAACATCCAAGTCCTTCATCGGGCTGGCGGGAAATCCATCCGATTGCGTGAGATCACACTTGAAAACCTACTGTAAACAAAATTTTCCTTTTACATCAGTTTATTTGTCACGCTACAAATGTTGTTTGCATATTTTTAAAGAAATTCCGTCCTCCCCTGTAAGAGGACCAACACCAAAGATTGCTCTATAAGGTTTCGCCGTCAACCAAGTTGGAAATGACCCAATTGATTGCGACACTATTCCCGTCCATGTGTTGGTTGCAGTTTGCTCCACCTTTATGAAGAGTTACCAAGGTATTAATGTAGTTTCCCACTTTTGTGTGTTTATGAATTTCCATATATACTTTATATCTGCAGCAATATCCTAAGTCTAACTCTTCTTGAATCCGAGTCAGGTAAAATCACCCTGTCATCTACAAATGCCACCAAGGTGTACACGAATATAGATATTCCTGAAATTGTATCCATGCGAGAACGGTCAGTGGTTAACTCTTCTGAAACATTACGAATTTCGCTTTAGCCATTTTGTTATTTGATAAGTGCATAATTTACATGATTTTAGTATCAAATCCATACTAATATTTGTATAATTCTTGCATATTGTTTGTTATTATTTTTGTTTTGTTTGTTTTGTTTCTATTTGGTGAATCATCCCAATAAAAGTGAAAATGGCTACAAAAGAGCTAAGAAGTGAAATAATCCAAGTTCAAATCATTCAAAAGCAGGATTTCTTAGTACCATATTAAATAGAATTGAATTACGAAAAGAACACAAAAAGAATGAAGTCATTCCGACATCGGATAAAAAAGTCACGAGCAAAACAAGCTATAACGAAGACTTTGTTCACAGACCATATAGGTTTGCAAACTGAGTTTACAAACCAAACACTTCTGGATATGTTTGTTAAAAGGGCTCCGGACTTCTACTAAGGAGCTGTCAACTGAAAAGTGTTAACCACACCATCCAGTTCGTTAAGGGCAGACGTCATCTTCAATGAGTTGGGTTCTTTACGTGAAGTAAGGTTGCTGCCTTGAACAGCCACTCATGGCAGGGTTCGAGTGAGGGTCTGTGGATGTGATGACTTCTTCTCTATGATTGATATGGGCAGAGATGGGAATGGAGACGATTTCGAGTATGGCAGCAATGACAGTTGTGTTAGACTTTTTCTCATTGGGCTAAAATAAAGGGGAAAAAGACATATGTGATCCATTAGCCCCATTAGCCCCACTACTCTCTCCCACCTTCAGAAAACCCATCTCTATATATCTATCGGTAACTGCCCTATGATGGCTAGGGTTAGTTTTTAGAGAAAGATAGAAAACAAAACATAAAGGTCACTAAATTCATTCTCATATCCTGCATACACCATCTACAATTGAGAAAGAGGGTTTGGCACCGAAGTTCAGCAACCAAAATTAGGGCAAACTCAAGGATTCAAGATCAATGGCTGGAGGTATTTATAATCCCTTTCTTTTGCTTCCGCTTCTAATTATGTATGTTCATATTGTGATAGAATATGCATATTAGGTTTTTAACATTTGGTATCAGAGCTTCTTTAACCTCTGCCTTGATTAAATAATTGGGTTTTTTGAGTTTGGGTAAATTGAATCTGGGAATACCAACATTGAGTAGGTTAACCAACATCTCGTTGCCAGCTGTATGTTGGAGATTTAAACATTAATTACTTTATTAAGGTTCCTCATGGATGGTGACCTAGCACCGCCATTATCAAATTGTGAGTCCTGGTGCGAATTTGCCGTCTCTGTAATCTGTAATCACTTTTCAGTGGCAGTCTTCAGTATACCAATCTTCACATTTTATGCTGTTGAAAACAACAATTAAAGCAAATATAGAAGACTGTTTTTATCTTTAATTATTTCATGAAAACTGTTGTACACAGAGACCAACGCACGTGATTGAATTTTGCTTTCATTTCTCCATGTATGATACGTCTGCCTTCAGTAGTCATCCCTTACATTAATTTACTTTTTGTATACCATGTGAAGTTTGGTTACTACCCACAGCTAATATGTAGTAAGTTTTAGCTGTGCTGTATTGCATTTACCAAGTGATGTTTGGTGCAAAACATCAAATCATAGGTTACCTTGTTTGGTTACCCAGTACTTGTTGCACTGTTTAGGTCTTCAAATAGTATCATTTAGTCAACAGAAAAGGGATGAGTTCCCTGGATAACAGAGTGTGGGATGTTTTGCATGGACCTCATATTCGACACTCAAGTTCTCTCTATAAAATCACCGAACGAGAATTTATGATCTCCGTTTGGTACTAAGATATATTTTCTGTGCAAATTTTTAACACTTGTGATGTATGTTTTTTCATGTTGTTTTATTATTTGTTGATATGTGTAATGGTTATAAATAATGAGTTATATATATATTATGAAATATATATAACATGAACAAATATTAAAGAAATGTGTCAAGTAATTTAATAATTTTAGTAATTACAGAGTAGCCACAGCATCTCTAGTTATTTAAAATTTTCTTAAGAAATCACATGTGGAAAATAGATATAAATTTGTAATTAATCATACGTAATATGATGAAATATGCCCACAGGAAATTTTATTATATTTGTATGATTAATTGGGGTGAAATATTAAATTATGTTCCTTAATCTACCCACAGGAATTAAGGAATGAATATGGTTTAATAGTTTCATCATGTAGTTTATGAATCTAATTTGAGTAGGACTTTAGCCCACATGCAAGTTTTATGTCACTAGATTCATATTTTTTATACATGACTTGCATTGGTAAATCATGATTAAGTTTAAGGCTCAAATTTTTATTTATAAGCATGTATATATTTTTCTTTGCAGCAATTTTAACTGGAAATATTTCTGATGTCAATTATGACATTCCTGAATTAAAGGGTGATAATTTTTTAGCGTTTGTTTATGAATCTAATATGGTTAATATTAATCATAATACATGGTGGATTGATTCTGGTACTACAATCCATGTTTCGAATACCTTGGAGGGTATGACAAACCTAAGGAAACCAATGGGAAGTGAACACTACATCTATTCAGGCAGTAAGATGAGTTCACATGTGGAAGCTGTTGGGACATGCAGTTTAATTTTAAGTAGTGGTTTTACTTTGCATTTAGAAAAGACATTTTATGTACCAGGTTTCACTAGAAACTTGATTTCAGTTTCAAGACTTGTACCTTTAGGAATTTCCTTTAACTTTTCGAATTCTGGCTTTAGTATTCTCAGAATTTCTGAGTTATTAGTTATGGTATTTTGCCTGATGGTTTATATCGTCTTTATTTGCAAAATGATATCACTGAAAGTTCTATGCATGTTAATTCTGGGTTAAAAAGATGTATTGTGAATGAGGACTCCTCAATTTTGTGGCACCGGAGATTGGGACATATCTCCATTGAGAGAGTTAAGAGATTGGTAAAGGATGGGGTACTTAGTACTTTAGACTTTACTGATTTTGATACTTGTGTTGGTTGCATTAAGGGAAAGCAAACTAACAAACACAAAATTGGTGCCAAGAGAAGTTCGAACCTATTAGAGATCATACACACGGACATTTGTTGTCCAGACATGAACGCTAATGATCCGAAATACTTTATCACCTTCATAGATGATTATTCACGATATATGTATCTTTACTTACTTCGTTCCAAAGACGAAGCTCTGGATGCCTTTAAATTGTTTAAGGTTGAAGTAGACAAACAATGTGGTAAACACATTAAGATTGTGAGATCAGATAGAGGTGGAGAGTACTATGGTAGATACACAGAGAACGGACAAGCACCAGGTCCATTTGCAAAATTTCTTCAAGAGCATGGGATTGTTGCCCAATACACTATGCCTGGTTCTCCAGACCAGAATGGTGTAGCAGAAATAAGAAATCGAACTTTAATGGATATGGTGAGAAGTATGAGAAGTAATGCTAAATTCCATCATTTTTATGGGTAGAAGCTCTTAAGACGACAACGTACATATTAAACCGGGTTCCTTCCAAGGCCGTCTCAGACGCCTTTTGAGTTATTCAAAGGATGGAAACCGAGTTTGCAACATGTACGCATTTGGGGATGCCCGTCTGAAGTGAGAGTGTACAACCCACAAGAGAAGAAGCTAGACCCAAGGACTATTAGTGGGCATTTCATTGGATATGCTGAAAGGTCTAAGGGTTATAGATTCTATTGTCCGTCTCATAGCACTAGAATTGTAGAATCAAGAAATGCTAAATTTCTTGAGAATGACTTGATTAGTGGGAGTGATCAATTTCAGGATATTGTTCCTGAAAATGATATTGATCAACTTCCACCTACTGTTTCAAGTGCTAAGTTGATTGTTATTCACGCACCTCAGGATAAATTACGTGTTATACAACCAACCATTGAGGTTCCACAAGTTGACAACAATCTAATAGATCATGATGGTAATGAGGAACAAACTGTTCATCGTGAGGAGGAACAAATTGTTCATCGTGAGGATGAACAAGTTCCATTGAGGAGACTAATAGAGCAAGAAAATCAACTATTTCTAGTGACTATTTAGTGTATCTGCAAGATTCAGATTGTAACATTGGGGCCGATAATGATCCTATGTCATTTACACAAGCCATGAATTCTAGAGATTCAGACTTATGGATGAATGGCATGAATGATGAGATGGACTCTATGGCATCTAACAGAGTTTGGGATCTCGCAGAGTTTCCCAATGGTGTAGAAGCCATTGGATGCAAGTGGGTCTTTAAAACAAAGAAAGACTCGCATGGCAACATCGAGAGACATAAGGCTAGACTCGTTGCCAAAGGGATCACTCAAAGGGAAGGAATCGATTACACAGAGACTTTTTCTCCTATATCAAAGAAAGATTCTTTCCGAGTGGTGATGGCATTAGTAGCTCATTTTGATTTAGAGCTACATCAGATGGATGTGAAAACGGCATTTCTCAATGGTGATTTAGAGGAAGAGGTTTATATGAAACAACCTGAAGGATTCGCCTCTAAAGATCGTGAGCATTTGGTTTGTAAGCTTAATAAATCCATATACGGGTTGAAACAAGCTTCTCGACAATGGTATATGAAATTTCATAAAGTCATTACTTCATTTGGATTCGAAGAAAATGCTATGGATCAATGTATATACCTTAAGGTCAGTGGGAGCAAGATATGTTTTCTTGTGTTGTATGTAGATGATATTTTGCTCGCAACCAATGATAAAGGATTACTGTATGAGGTGAAACAATTTCTTTCAAGTAACTTTGATATGAAAGATATGGGTGAGGCGTCTTATGTCATTGGCATAAAGATCCATAGAGATAGATCTCGAGGCATTTTAGGTTTGTCTCAAGAATCCTATATCAACAAAGTCTTAGAAAGATTTGGTATGAAAGATTGATCACCAAGTATAGCACCCATTGTAAAAGGCGATCGGTTCAGTTTGGACCAATGCCCCAGGAATGACACTGAAAGGGAGCGAATGAAAAACGTTCCATATGCTTCAGCTGTTGGTAGCATTATGTATGCTCAGGTCTGTACCAGACCTGACATTTCATATGCCGTTGGAGTATTAGGAAGATATCAGAGTAATCCAGGAATCGATCACTGGAAGGCTGCGAAGAAAGTGTTAAGATACCTTAAAGGTACTAAGGATTACATGCTTATGTATAGATGGACAAACAGTCTTGAAGTGGTAGGTACTCCGATTCTGACTTTGAAGGCTGCAATGATTCGCGCAAATCCACATCAGGATACGTGTTCATGCTAGCTGATGGGTCAATATCCTGGAGGAGTGCCAAGCAGACCTTGACGGCCACTTCTACAATGGAGGCTGAGTTCGTTTCTTGTTTTGAAGCTACCTCACATGGTGTATGGCTGAAAGGCTTCATTTCTAGGCTAAGAGTTGTTGACTCTATTAGCCGACCAATAAGAATGTACTGTGACAATTCAGCTGCTGTTTTTATGGCTAAGAATAATAAGAGTGGAATTCGAAGTAAACACATCGACATAAAGTATCTAGCCATAAAAGAACGTGTGCAGGAAAAGAAAGTGATCATTGAACACATTAGCACTGAATTGATGATAGCTGATCCCTTGACTAAAGGCATGCATATTAAAGGATTCAAGGATCATGTAGTAAGGATGGGACTTGGTCCTATAATGTAGTACATTCTTTATAGTTTTCTAAAACTTTTATTTTAGTTGGATTATTTCTCATTTGGAATTTATGTACGTACTTACTTCAGTTATTTTGTTGAGAAATATCATCACAATTTGACCTAGAGTAAACATATGGTTTATTCATTAAGTTAAGTATGAGTGGTGAAAGACTAAGTATATTGTGATACATGGAAGAACAATTCTTGCTCTAAAGAGAATTAATCGCTATGATCCGTATATGGAGTCTTTCGTGAAATGGATCAAGTGGGAGAATGTTAGACTTTTTCTCATTGCGCTAAAATAAAGGGGAAAAAGACATATGTGATCCATTAGCCCCATTAGCCCCACTACTCTCTCCCACCTTCAGAAAACCCATCTCTATATATCTATCGGTAACTGCCCTATGATGGCTAGGGTTAGTTTTTAGAGAAAGATAGAAAACAGAACAGAAAGGTCACCAAATTCATTCTCATATCCTGCATACACCATCTACAATTGAGAAAGAGGGTTTGGCACCGAAGTTCATAGCAACCAAAATTAGGGCAAACTCAAGGATTCAAGATCAATGGCTGGAGGAATTAAGAGTTAGCTGTTGGTTAATGGGTTTTTAGGAAGTGGTTCAGTCGAGAGACAGAGTTAATGGTTTGGCAGGGAAAATTTGAAAATGGAACTCGAGATGGATCTGCCATTGACGTGGCGATGCTGTTTGTTGGAAAATGGCTGAAGAGTGATTGATCGGTGGTATAGTGTATATAGTGGTGCTCGTGAACAATGGAGGTGACTATATTGATTGATTTATCATGGATGATTGATTGATGTGTTGCTTTCGATGATTGATAATGGCAGTTGAGTCAATGATGGTGATAATGGACGACACTGAGATGGAGCTGGTGACGTTGTTGATTATCATGGATTGGTTTGAATAATTTTTTCTGTAGATGATAGTTCAGAGAGAAGAGAAGCTCGGGTATATGGGATGGCAGTAATGGCGATGATGCTGGTTCCTTGTGAAGAAAGAGATGGAGAAGAAAGGTTGAAGAAGAAGAAGTGGTGAAGAGATGGGCTGGGTTTTGGCTACCCAGATGAGCCCATTAGAATTGAACGTGAGTTGGGCTGGATTGTTACGCTGACGTGAGCCCACTAGCTATTTAGCTATCCTTTACACGACCAAGCTTGGTTTTTAACCTATTTTTGACATGTTTTGGTGTTTTGGAAACCAATTTCAACCGAGATTCGAGCATGGGTATTTTTAAAATTTGGGATACCTATCTAAGAGACTTTTCTAATTATTTTGAGGATTGAATTCTTATATCATATCTATTGGAGACAAGAAAAGGAGCTTTGGGTTTTAGA
This sequence comes from Papaver californicum, assembly GCA_023531435.1. NCBI lineage: Eukaryota > Viridiplantae > Streptophyta > Magnoliopsida > Ranunculales > Papaveraceae > Papaver > Papaver californicum. The sequence continues at coordinate 1,962,689 of JAJJMC010021751.1, read as the reverse complement.
GATTCTTCTACAATAACTAGGGTTTGCTTTACTTTTCTACTTATTATTTTTCCATGGTTTTTAAGAAATCTATGAGAAGATAAACTTTTCATATTGGTTAAATATGTAGTCGGATATCATGAACATGTAACTAAATTAATATATTAGTTTTATCATCTTAATCAAATCATTATTGTCTTGTTCTATTAATTATTATCGCCATGTATGATTGTGTGAATGTTTGTTTAAGAGTACTATTAAAAGCATGGATGCATATCTATTGCTAGACTACGGTTTTGAGATACAAAATTTTTGATGAACCTTGTCATAAGTAGCATATTGTGATTACCAATTGTATTCAAAACATTTGTGTGATTGCATGTAGAAGCTTGACCTATGTTAAATAGATTATACGTAGTATATCTATTGTATTGATTAGTCTAATTCATAAAATTTAATGCTCTTGAAGGATTAAACCTAATATCACGTTACATTAGGTTGTTCGCTGAGTAGTAATTGCATATTCATCCTTATGGTATGTGATGACCTAAGGAATTTACCGGAGTATGCTCTCGATGAGGTACTCTAGGACTCTTGATAATGAATGATTAAGTGAAAACTCTAGTTATTAGTCAAAGTGCATGTCTTGTGATTGAAGATGAACCCCTAACCAGTACTCTTAATCCATTGATTCTCTTTATTCAATTTTTGCTATCTTAATTAGTATAATTAATTTAGTCTTAAAACACAAAATTCCCCCAGTTTACATAAGTTTTCAAATACGAATAACAACCCATATCTCCCTGTGGATCGAATCTGTTCTTATAACTATACTCTTATTTATATTTGTAAGTGAAAAAAACTTGAATAAATTTGCTTGGCTAACAACCGACCATTATATGATCCTATTTTTTCCACTAATTGTATCGTTTTCAGGTGCCCTTATGCAAGACCACCACGCCATATTACGGTGTCGAGTAAGAAATTGAAAGGAGCCCTTAATGTTATCGATCCGGACAACAGAAAAACAATATCTCAACTACTCTCTACTAAATGGGGATCCATCCTTCCAAGTACTTTTTACATCCCCCTGAATTTTATTATTTGTGTGTTCCTCTTTATTGTGCATTCCACTCTAGGGTCTAAGTATATTGTACATTAATTCATAAATTTTTAGTCATTTGTATCATTTTCTAATCTGTACCGTCTCTAGCGCTTATAGTAAATGTTTTTTGTTATTTTCTGATTTGTAATGGTTTTATGATACAGTGAAATAAATATAAACCCATAATTTTGCTGACATTTATGCCATATCAATGTTTTCAGTCCGCTAATCTCCTGTTTAAATTGGGCTGGCACTATCTTGCCTGCCCCCGTTGTAGCAAGAAATTTATGGGTGATGGTGACCTCTGGTGCACCAAATGTGACACCAAAGTAGTCATGACCATCGCAAGGTAATTTTCAAAATCCATATTTTACGGCCTCCAAAATAGTTGAACATTTAACATCCCTTAACCACTCCATGATTGTCCACTCATTTTAACATCGCAGGTTCATGATTCGCTTTGAGGTGGAGGACCACACTGGATCCACTGTCTTTTTTGCTCTAGACAGTGAAATTCATAAATTGGTGAAACAAACTTCCACTAAGCTGATTGGTACTTCAGAGGTAAAACTTTTTGGTCCGTAAACACCTGTTTGCACGTAGAGATAGGAGGTTTTATTTTCCTCTCATGCATTGGAGTAACATTTATATTCTAATCTTACTCATATCTCAGGAAACTACAATGGTGACGCTGATGTCTGGATTCTCACAGATCCTTCATAAAGCCATGGATTTCCAGATTACTCCCAACTCATTCAACATGAAGCAGAAAATACCACCAGCTTCACTGTAACTAGGGTTTATTCACATGGGCTCGACGATGTCCTCATCACCGTGAAGGTTGAAGAAGGCCCGCATCAATAAAGATATTCAAACGAACGATGTTGAAGATGAAACAAGATTTCTAACTACCAACCCGACTGTGACATTGAATATGCCCACAATAGACAGTTTTATTTTTAGTTTCATGTTTAGTTTTTATGCACTCCATCTTTAGAATTTGGTTAGAGCCTAGATAACAATTATGCTATATTATCAGGAACCTTATCGAACCGCTTTGTTTTGGGTTTCGTCAGTTTGTCGACATTAGTTATAAATAATACTCCCTCCGTTTCAGGAAAAGAGTTACTTTTCCTATTTGCACAATTGTTAAGGCAAGATAAGAGAGAATAACTTTTATAATTTATTTCCAGATTTACCCTAACAAAAAGTTTAATATTACATATATCTTTATAATGAGAATAATAACATTTCTTAAAATAACAAGGGTAGTTTTGAAAGTTTGTTATGTTGAAAATGAAAGTAACTCTTTTGTTGGAACAAAAATTTAAAGAGAAAGTAACTCTTTTCCTGAAACGGAGGGAGTATAATTATTAATTCAAGTTATTTCATTAACTCAGGATTTCCGTATTAGAAAAATTTATTTCCATTGTCTTAAACCTCTGAATCGGATGCATGTAATATTTCATTGGGGCTCCAATATTAGGCCCGACATATATACTGCTCTTTTTACTGCTCTTTCATTGTTCCATGTCTGCTTGATTTAAAGATGATTGTGTAATAGTTCACTGAAGATTTATAATCTGATACATGGTTGGGGATGATTGTATTTTATATTAATACGATTCAAATATTTTTTAATTATTTTAAGAAGGTGTTTGTGGCCAACCACTTTGACTAAAAATATAATCAACCTTTTAGACCGGAAAAATCCGACTAAATTTGGACGACAAATTTAGATCGAGATACTGTTTCGAATATAATAACCTCATCTATTTCTGATTATCACTTCCATTTCCCAGAGTTAATGACACAAATTTGAAGTTGAAAATAACAATCAAATTTTACGGTCGTGGTATCGCACAATGGATATTTGAAACTATGTGTAATCTCTCATGGTGGGAGGTATCCCACTTTCTACAATTCATCAAACTTATATAACTAAAATCAACATATCCTAATACATTAAATAATAAAATTAACAACAATTAGAAATCTATGTCTTAACAATACATACAAAACCTTGCCAAAAAGAAACACATAATATTCCATACTAGAAATTACTAGCAATTCTGCACATATAACATATCCAACATTACATCATTCAACTAAAACTTTTGAAATTAATTAGCATACTTTACAAAGCACCTAATCAATCAATCTTCTTCATCATCAGAGGAATATTTATTTCCTCATCCTTTTCTATTTTGCGCTTTTTCTTAGGAGGAGACCAATCATTCCCATCATCATCATTGTCATCGTCAAATTCCTCATCACTATCATCTTCATCTTTACTGGATTTATTTTTCGGAGCATCCTCATCCACATCATCTTCTGATTCTTGGCCTACAGAATCTTCGTCATCGCTTTCATCCTCGTTATTGATATTTCGACTGAAGTGGTATGCTCATCCGAATCATTTGTAGAAGTCTCTGTGAATTCCCCATCCTCGATAGGTTTTCCGACCATTTTAAGTATTAACAAACGTAAATTTTTTACACATTATTGTTCAAAATACTATGAATATATTTAATAAGAATAATGGATGAATTGTAATAATGGTAACAATGAATTTTTTTTATAAAAGAAACAACTAATGTATGTATGAGTGAAGGATATATGCAGAAAATCTAAAAAAACCCAGTATAGCTACTGATCTTTCCAAATGAGTTATAAAACTACTCGGCAAAACCATCACTTCTTTTGAACGATGGAATGAGTAGAAGTTTAATCAGATATCACAGTTGAAAAAAAACACCATATGCATGATATAATCACAACAATGAAAGTTTTTATATCAAACAAGAAAAAGTTTTTTTTTTAAAAAGTGAGAATTTTTTTTGCCTTACCAAATCAAACAACAAGAACTTTTTTTTTTTTTGTGTTTTGTACTTTGTTTTTTCTCACCAGAACCTTAGAACTTGAACTTAAATAGGGATAGGATTACGAGAGACTTACGTATAAAATCTTTAACCAAATATATGTTTCCATAATAATTTCAAAACGTGTCCAAAACATGAGGTAAACCGTACACGTTGTGCATGCTAATAAAGCGGTTATTAGTAGTTATTTTGGTAAGTTAATCTTCACACGTTACATGGATTCAAATTCGTTGGTAAATTAAAACTACATCATTACATTATGCTTCCAAAAATATGTTTTCTGATTCAAATTCATTGGTAAATTAAAACTACATCAATACATTATGCTACCAAAAATTAGTTTTCTCAGACTCTATGTTAAAATACCATACCCAGTGTATTTAGTTTGAATAACACCCATATCATCGGTTATAATTGAAATAAACATATCCCATATCATTTATGAGGTACACCAAGGACAAAAAAAAACCCGTCAGAGCTCAATAACTATATATTCAAGAATGTAACTGACAATACCATATCATGCTAAAAGATGGTGAGCCAGATTTAAATGTCGCAATAATGATTGCATCATTACATATTTGATTACTCGGATCACCAGTTTTGAGCATTCCAAATACGAAGCAAGAGATAAGTTCTCTAATCAACATAAGATTACAAATTGAGGTAATGAAAAAAACATATTAGAGTATACTATTTGGGAGTTGGTCCCTTTGAAAATACTGCCGTATATATTTACAACCATTTCTCTAAATTTCACGCTTATACATTTATAGTCTTTTGGCTTTAACCTTTCAGTTACACAACTTATGATAATTGTATTCAGGTGTAAGGTCCAAAGATGGAAAAACAAAAACATTGTGGTGCACAAAAGTATCTATTTGCTTACCTTAACAAGAACAACTCCTCTGCCCCCTTGTTTCTTGGTGCATCCATACATATATCGTATATATACATCAGAATAACTCTTAAAGAAAATATTGACAGTCGCTTATTGACATTACAAAATTCTGTATATGTTAACACTTTATAAAACGTTTATGTTTACAGGGAAAAACCCGACTATTCTTGATAACAATATTGCGATTACAACCATAGTTTCCATTCTTCTACTGATTGCCGCTTTTCACCGAGAACATAGGTTTACTACTGTGGAGCTTAACTCGGACACATCGGACAATATGGTTAGGGTATGTTAATCATATACCTTATAATGGTATATACAAACAATGTTATTCCATATAAATTGTTTACATGTTAATGAATCTCAATTTCAGGTGAACAAATCTTTCAGGATACTTGGGAAAATTCGATCTTTCAGTGACGAATAGTTAATCATTTACTTCCCTATATTCTCCAGGCATATGTCAGAATGGGAAGGAAGTTGTATATGTAAAACTTGCTTGGCCACAGTGCGCCCTATGACAAAGTACGCCTCTTGAAGGATCTTTCCTTTGTTGTTTTATGTTTCTCGTTGATAGAGACTAAACTCAATTTATTTACAAATACCGGTACCAGGATACACCTAGCCATGGAAGTTAGCCACCTTTATTTCCGATGGAATCGTTGCTGAACGTTTTTTGGACGACACGGTGGAATCACTAATAAGAATAAAACAAGTTTGGTGATAGTACAACTACAATTTGCTATGGTTATTCGGTGGATTTAGGGATTTGGTATAGAGATCCTAGTTATGTAACTGGTTATTACTAGAGATGATTGACCTTTGGTTTACATTCCAATGAACTGGAGATGTAGACTGTCAGATTCTATGGTTCTTCAGTGGATTTAGGGAACTGGTATTTAAATACTAGTTATGTACCATGTTTTTACTAGAGATCATAGACCTTTCACTACAAGAAAATGGGACTTTAGTTACAATATATTTTGTGGCGGAAAAGATTTCACTGCCAAAACTTACTTATTATGACAAAAAAAATGGTTGTAACTGTTATTAGGTTTTCTGTGACGGGATTCGGGTTTCGTCATTCATAAATTTTTAGTGACTACATTTAGAGACAAAATAATGTTTAATCACTGATAAATTTTTTATGATAAGATATTTTCGTCACCGTTTAATGTTATTGTGACGATGTTAAGAAATTGACATAAAATCTTTTTTGGTGATAATCTATAACTTTTGTTACAATTTTTTTTTATACTGATAAAATTAATTCGTCACAAAATATTTTTATAGTAACGAAATAAAAGTTCAACACTATTTTTATTTTTAGTGAGCATTGATGCTTGTCGTAGGTGCACAAATTAACTAACTAATATTCTAATTTACTAATGAATAATATAGTAGTAAATAAGATTCGTCCCCATGAGGAGCGACGTGTTCTAGTTGTAAAATGTCACAAAGGGGGGTTTGTTTTAGGTTGACAATAGCTAACAAAGCAATTAAAAGTTATTAAGATGCAAGCAATGGAGAGGAATATGATTGAGGAATCCTTCTTCGTTACTAAACAATCATTGAATTAGTATACTCATCTATCATTCATTCATCACCAATTATCACTAACCGTAGAATAGTAGGTACACTTAGCTATCCCCAAAACTCCTACTATCACCGGGTAACAGGTATGTTTAGTCACCCGATTCTATCCAACTGATCCACCTTGAGGTTGGCTTACAAGATGTAACTCAATCGAATGCTTTAAGTTTTGTGAATTTAGGTTTGATCCTAGTAGTTAGACTCAGTACGCTTGGTCCACTTTCTAGTATTGTTCTTACACGCGAGTGCTCCATAAAATCCCTTTGTAAGGTCTCACGTTCTCTACTTAGGTAAGATGTTATGATACAATTACGGATACCCAACTCTTACTAGCCTTATATTAATTAACAAATCAATTTAGTTGGCCACCTAAACAATCTATCAATCAAGCATAAACATTCATATTAGTAAAAACAAACGATAATCATGTGAAGAACTTCAAAATAGATTTATATATAATAACTCAAATCATGTTTAGAACTTAGAATTCATCCTCAATCAATTAGTTTTTTAGCTACTCATGGATGTAGAAGCATCCATGATATACATATAAGAAAATAGATAAGAAATCGTTACGATAATGGAACCGTTCCGAAACCCTAGATTCCTTCTTTCTTGGTGTTGTTTATCTCCTCCAAGACTTGCAAAGTAATGTAAAAGGTGTCTTCTTAATGTCTTGGATATCTCCTTATATAGTATCCACAAAATCTAGGTTTAGAATTCTTTGGGGACCGTGTTTTCCATGTTTTAGAAGCCCACAAACGTGCCAAACTTCCCCTATTATGGTTGGTTTCAACCCAAGAAAGCCATCCAAAATTCTGACACAAAAATTCTCTCCAAAACTCCTAGAGTTACGGATGGATTCGAGTCCATTATTTCCAACCATAATTATTCCTGGACACTTTTTGTATTTCATCGTTTTGGTTATAACTCCCTCATCCGATGTCCGATTGACCTCATTCTTTTTGGGTTGGCTTCGTCTTCATATATCTTCAACTTATTCTATGGTTGTCTTTGATAGTTTAAAGACAACTGTAACTTTTCCTGGAATTTGTTGTCCAAACTTGACTTCATTTACGGTTGGCTTTTGGGATACTTTTCCAACCGTAAATCTTCCAGGAACTATTGTTTCAAAGTTGTATTTCCATCCTTTGGCCTCTCCTTTTCATGCCGGAATGAACTCCTTTCCTCTTCTTAGCTCTCTTTAACACCACTTCCATTGATTTTGGATGATTCACCTAATGTAAGACATAAGATAGAAAACAAACGTAATAACAAGTAATATGCAATAATTATAGCTAAAACTAGTACGGATTCGATACTAAAAACATATGAATTATGCAATTATCAATCATCAACCTTTTTTGTTGCAAATATTTATATAATGACAACTTCCGACCGTCACAAGAAAGAACACCTGCAACGAACTAAATTTTATGGCTTTAGTCATTTTTAATGACACTATAATTTTCCCATTATTCATTATTTCAGTGATTAAAGAATCGTCGTCACAAAGAATTCTTTATGGTGACAAAAGAATATATAGCTGTTAAAAAATAAATTTTTGGTGCCGCTGAATTCTTTTCGTAACAAAGAAATTGATTTTTATGACACATTTATTTGCCACTAAAAGCAACTTTTCTTGTAATGCATTGAGGAAACCTTTGTTGGTATTAAGAAAGCTACTGTTGTTGGCTCAGGAGGGATTAATAAGGGGTTTATTAACCCTTCACAAGTTGAAGAATCATTTCCTTCAAATGAAGATTTGGTTGCTCCCTCCTCTGCTACTTTGCAGTTAAGCCAAGAAGTCAAGGATGCTACTAGTGATCATGGTGATGCATCTGTTGAGTCCGGTAATCTTTCCGGTAAGCTAAGTTTTGGATCTTTTTCCTTTTACAAGGTGTCTTCCACTTCTAGGGAACCAAGTTCAACTGCTTCGAAAGGAATTCAATTAACTCCTCCTTCTCCTCCTAAGATGCAAGTGAACTGAAGAAATTTTTCTCCTGTGAACATCGGTGAGGGTGAAGCTTGGTTGGATGCCCCCGCATCCCGGGCAGTTATGCATTTGGATCCAGTTACGATGGTTTGTTTTGCTAAGGTTATGGCCGATACTAACGTGCGTGCTGGGCCTTCGCAAATGAATGTATCTACTTTTCCTCATGCCGCTGCCATCATAACTGACTCGGTGAGTGTCTCCATATCGGCACCACCTTGCACAAATGCTGGTATTCAAGCTGACATTGTTCCTCTCGTGACTCAAGAACAAGCTACTGTTCCTTCAATTATTGATAACGGTAAAGCTCCTTCTAGCCACATGGACTTTGATGTTCATGCTTCTGATGACTCTATCTTGGAGTGGGTTCTGAATGAATCAAATCTTCCTTTTCCTCTTTCTTTATTACAAGGTCAGAATTTTGTTGCTGGCGCTGCTTATTATCAGCAACGCACGAACTTTGCATGAACTCAAGAGTTGTATTTTAACCAGTCCTGGTATGCTGCCTCCAATTTTTTTGTTGTTGTTGCTATTTCTCATTTTTTTCTTGGTTTTAAATCTTAAGTTTAAACACCTTTTCAGATGGAGCAACAACAAGAGTATTGTTACCATTTGTTCCAACTATACAGTGTGAAGGCTGCTAAGTTTGCTCATCTTCTTTAACAAGATCAAATTGATCGTGACTTAGTAAATATCCAATTGGATGGGCTGGAGAAGCAACTTGAAGATCATGGTGTGACTGGTAATTTTGAAGAAATTTTGCATCAGTTGGATGAGAGTAAGAAGGCTTTGGTTAACATTGAGGAAGCTCGTGATGCTTTCTTGCGTGAGCATGACCAAGCAAAGCAAGCGAGCTTAGCTGCGGTTGCTGCATGCGTGTAAAGCTTCTGATTCAGCTTAGCAACCGAGCTCTCTAAATTTTCAGGTTTGTTGAGGCTTTTACCCCTTTTTTCATAGTATCCTAGCCAACTCTTCCTTTATTCTGAGTCCCTACTTAATCCTAGGAACCGTTGATTGTTAGGAGATATTAAATCTCCGTAGAGATGATTTTCTCCTTAAGCGAGATCTCTGGCAATCTCATAAGGATAGTGATACCCTGCCCCTTGAGCTAAGCCGAGCCATAGCCAAAGCAGTATTGTTGGCCTCGCAGGTCCGTGATCTCGCAGACAAGAGGATTGAATTTCGTAACAAGTGGATGCACCTATGCCAAGATTATGAATCCATTGTTCATTGGAAAGATGACACCATCATTAATTAAAAAAGTGTCATTGTTAATTATGAGAAGCGCTTATCCTGCGCTCCTTTTCAATGTACGCTCCATTTGGATTTGAATAAGTCAAAAGTTGCGCTTAGCAAAGTTACTAAAGAGAAGACGCAACTACAGTTGGATATCATCAACCTTAGAAATGAAATTTCCTATACCCGTAAGGGATTGGTTGAAGCTATAGATGAAATTTCCTCTAGGAAATATTCTTACGCTACTGTTAGCCATAATATGGAGGTTCTCGAAGAGGACTTCCGTTTTTTTTTTATTATAACTCCTCTCTTCGCTTAGATAAAAGTGAACTTGAGTTTCAATATGGTCCCTTATCTGAGGATTTTAGTCGTGTTGATGCTGAGAGAGAAGAATTGTCAAATGCCTTAGATAAATCTCTTTCTTATGCGGGAGGTAGCTATTTCCGCTTGTCATTTTTCTCTTTTATTATTTTTCTCTACTTAACTCTTAAAACATGCTTGCAGAGCTTGAGGATCGCATCCAATGTTTAAATGGAAGAATTAAGAATTTGGAGGCTGAGGCTGCTGGACTTATGGTAAAGGGTCTGGAGGCTAAGGCTGCATAACTTCTTTGAGCTATACTTTTGCTTTTGAACAATTGATGTTTTCTTGTTGTTACTATCATGTTTAGTTTCTTCTTTTACCTCTTGCATGGTTGCAAGAGTTTGGTTTCACTTTCCTTTCTCTTTTTGTTTCTGTAACCCCAAAAGGATGGAATGGAATTTTAATTTTATGTTTAAGATGGTGTTCATGTTGGAACTATTCTTATGTTTAAGATGTGTGAGTCTGGCTGGACTCGACCACTGTCACATGGCCTTTCCTTATTCTTACAAAGAATAAGAGACCTATACTCAACATAGCTTTTCCGCTAGATCAGATGGGTTCAGGTAATGAATTGTCGATCCAAATCATGGAAGAATTACTTACGGAAATACATGCCTCCTAGTGGGCAACAATTAAGCTGTTTACTTCGATATGATTGCTCTACTTTATGTTTCCACGTGAGTCTGCGTTGGCCTACGTAAGGTTATTATTTTACTTTTGTGGTACTCAGAGCGACACCTACTTGTATAGGTATCTCATATCTATTTTATACTTACACAATTTTTCTCTTTTTAACTTTTGTAAAAGCCATTTTTCATTGATAATATTTCCTTTAGGGACAAAAACAAGTGCGCGTCTGGCCTTTCTTCTCTTAGAGATTACATCACATTCATCTTTCTTTCATTATGGATGATATTTTTTAAGGAATTGAGCATTCCAAGGGCTTTGTAAAATTTCTCCCTTCTGTTGATGGTGGATTTTTAACAATGGAGAAAATTGTAATATTGCTTTTTCGCCTAGATGCATAAGCATGAAATAAATATGATAAAATTCTAACAAGCATCAGGATTATGAATACATACAGCTATCTTAAATTCCGCAAGAGAATTAAGAATGCATACTCAGCTCCTGGCTAAATTATCCTTGTAGCTCTTCTTGCATATATATATGCTCCATTGAAATTTCAGAGCCTTACTCAACTATATCCTCTTTATTTCATGCCATCAATGCAAGCTATTTGTATAAAACAAAATTCATTGATTATACAAAATTACGGACATTCAAGATGAATTTTTAATATTTCATTGAAGATTTATAATCTGATACATGGTTAAGGATGATTATATTCATATTAATACGATTCAAATATTTTTTTTAATAATATTAAGAAGGTGTTTGTGGCCAACCACTTTGACTAAAAATATAATCAACCTTGTAGAAAAATCCGACTAAATTTGGATGCCAAATTTGGATTGAGATACTGTTTCGAATATAATAACCTCAACTATTTCTGATAATTACTTCCATTTCCCAGAGTTAATGACATAAACCTGAAGTTGAAAATAACAATCAAATTTTACGGTCGTGGTATCACACAATGGATATTTGAAACTATGTGTAATCTATTATGGTGGGAGGTATCCCAATTTCTACAATTCATCAAACTTATATAAATAAAATTAACATCTCCTAATACATTGAATAATAAAACTAACAACAATTAGAAATCTATGTCTTAACAATACATACTAAACCTTGCCAAAAATAAACACATAATATTCCATACTAGAAATTACTAGCAATTCTGTACATATAGCATAGCCAACATTACATCATTCAACTACTTTTTTTTAAATTAATTAGCATACTTTATAAAGCACCTAATCAATCAATCTTCTTCATCATCACCATCGTAATTATCACAAGAATCTTTATCTTCCTCATCCTTTTCTATTTTGCGCTTTTTCTTAAGAGGAGACCAATCATTCTCATCATCTTCATCGTCAACGTCACTATCCTCGTGACTATCATCTTCATCTTCACTGGATTCATTTTTCGGAGCATCCTCATCCACATCATCTTCCGATTCTTGGCCTACAGAATCTTCGTCATCGCTTTCATCCTCGTTACTGGTATTTCGACTGAAGTGGTATGCTCATCCGAATCATTGGTAGAAGTCTCTGTAAATTCCCCATCGTCGATGGGTTTCCAACCATTTTCTGTATTAACAAACGCAAAAAATTTACACATTATTGTTCAAAATACTATGATTATATTTAATAGGAATAATGGATGAATTGTAATAACGGTAACAATGAAGTTTTTTTTTAAAAGAAACAACTAATGTATGCATGAGTGAAGGATGTATGCAGAAAATCTTCAAAAAACTAGAGTAGCAACTGATCTTTCCAAATGAGTTGTAAAACTACTCGAAAAAACCATCACTTCTTTTGAACGATGGAATGAGTAGAAGTTTAATATATATCACAGTTGAAAGAAAACACCATATGCATTTTTTAATCATAACAATGAAAGTTCTTATATAAGACAAGAAATATATTTTTTTTTTAAGTGAGAATTTTTTGCCTTACCAAATCAAACAACAAGAACTTTTTTTTTGTGTTTTGTGTTTTGTAATTTGTTTGTTCTCACCAGAACCTTAGAACTTGAACTTAAATAGGGATAGGATTACGAGAGACTTACGTATAAATTCTTTAACCAAATCTATGTTTCCATAATAATTTCAAAACGTGTACAAAACATGAGGTAAACTTTACACGTTTTGCATGCTAATAAAGCGGTTATTAGTAGTTATTTTGGTAAGTTAATCTTCACATGTTACTTGGATTCAAATTCGTTGCTAAATTAAAACTACATCATTACATTATGCTTCCAAAAATAGTTTTCTGATTCATATTCATTGGTAAATTAAAACTACATCATTACATTATGCTTCTAAAAATTAGTTTTCCCAGACTCTATCTTAAGATACTATGCCTAGTGTATTAGTTTGAATAACACCCAAAATTAAACCTCCAATAACATCCCATTTATTTCATCGATTATAATTGAAATACACATATCCCATATCATTTATGAGGTACACCAAGAGAAAAAAAACCCGTCAGATTTTCACGAATGTAACTGACAATTACATATCATGCTAAAAGATGGTGCGCCAGATTTAAATATCGCAATAATGATTGCATCATTACATATTTGATTACTCCGATCACTAGTTTTGAGCATTCCAAATACGAAGTGAGAGATAGTTCTCCAATCAACAGAAGATTACAAACTGAGGTAATGAAAAAAACATATTAGAGTATACTATTTGGAAGTTGGTCCCTTTGAAAATACTTCCATATATATTTACAACCATTTCTATATATTTCACGCTTATACATTATAGTCTTTTGGCTTTAACCTTTCAGTTACATAACTTATGATAATTGTATTCAGGTGTAAGGTCCAAAGATGGAAAAACAAAAACACTGTGGTGCACAAAAGTATCTATTTGCGTACATTAATAAGAAAAAATCCTCTGCCCCCTTGTTTCTTGGTGCATCCATACATATGTCATATATATACACCTGAATAACTCTTAAACAAAATATTGACAGTCACTTATTGACACTACAAAATTCTGTATATGTTAACACTTTATAAAACTTTTATGTTTACAGGGACAATCCTGACTGTTCTTGATAACAGTGTTGCGATTACCGCCATAGTTTCCTTTTTTAAACGAGAACATAGGTTTACTATCGCGGAGCTTAACTCGGCCAGATCCGACAACATGATTAAGGTATATTAATCTTATACCTTATAATGGTACATACAAACAATGATATTCCATATAAATTGTTTACATGTTAATGAATCTCAATTTCAAGTAAAAAAATATTTCAGGATACTTGGGAAAATTCGATCTTTCGGCGACAAATAGTTAATCATTTACTGCCCTATATGCTTCAGGCATATGTCAGAATGGGATGGAAGTTTTCTATGTAAAACTTGCTTGGCCACAGTGCGCCATACGACAAAGTATGCCTCTTGACGGATCTTTTCTTTGTTGTTTTATTTTTCCCGTTGATAGAGACTAAACTCAATTTATTTACAAATACTGGTACCAGGATAAACCTAGCCATGGAAGTCAGCCACCTTTGTTGCCTATGGAATCATTGCTGAACGTTTTATAGACCACACGGTGGAATCACTAATAAGAATAAAACAAGTTTGGTGATAATACAACTGCAATTTGCTATGGTTATTCGGTGGATTTACCAGGTTATTACTAAAGATCATAGACCTTTGGTGTATATTCCTATAAACTGGAGATGTAGCATGTCTGATTCTATGGTTCTTCGGTGGATTTATGGTCGTTTTAGAAAAGTGGTAAAATAGTTCGTTCGCTGAGACTTGTGAAGATTCTTTTTATACCTAATTTTAATTTATACTAGAAAACAAGTAATTTTTTTTAATAATATTGGGAAGAACTGGAACTCATGATTCCACCAAAATCACTTCTGAATGATTTCCACAATGATTCTTTAACAATTATAGCTCTTTTATTGATTCTGTTTCTTTGCCAAAATTAGATTTCTAAAACATTAATTGTAAATCACAAGCATGACGGATCAAAAGCTCTTAAGTCCCAGCATACACCATCAAACAAAATCACAACTATTTAAGAAAAATCATAAATCAATTAAAATCAATGCAAAAGTCATTAAGAATCAAAAATAGTTACCATTCATTCATGAAATATGGCTTCCTCCATTTTCCTAGTGGTTGGGTTTAGCTAGACATAGATTTCTTAAAATCCATTAAAATATTAAAGAAAGTCATAAATTGTTTTTGAAAAGCAAAACTAAACCCTAGTTTTCTATCTGTGAAAAGCTGTGTTGAAAATTGTATCTAGGCTCCCCTTTATATAGGCTTTTGTAACCTCCTCTTGATCCTTATCCAACTAGGAAATCTCATTAAACTTTTCCACTTCTTTTTGATTTCTTATCCAATTAGGAGACTTAACCTCCTCAAAAACCAACAAAAACCCTAATTTTCACGTCAAAGGCGAGCCCAAAACGCTTCCCTTATTTCTCTTCCCGCGCAGGCCCAATAAGGCCCAACAGATACTAAATCCAAGTTGGTTTCACGGTTTTGCTCATAATTTCTTCATACGAACTCGGAATGACCTCATTCTTTCGACGTTGGCTTCGTAATTCAGTTCTATACAAGATGGTGACAAGAAATCATGTATTTGGACTGATTTCCACTTGTTATCTAACAATTCTTCCTTGTAGAGCTCAATTTCACTTCTTTCAGAGATGTAACCTAATAAAACACATAAACTACAAAAGTAATAATAATACACAATAATTCATACAAAATCTAGCAAATAAGTACAAGGAAATGATACTTAAAATATGTAAATTATGCACTTATCAATTTAGGGACCTGGTATAGCAAATAAGTACTAGAGATCATAGACCTTTCACTACAAGAAAATGGGGCTTTAGTGGCAATATATTTTGTGGCGAAAAAGATTTCACTGCCAAAACTTACTTATTATGAGGAAAAAAATGGTTGTCACTGTTATTAGGTTTTCTGTGACGGGATTTGGGTTTCGTCATTCATAAGTTTTTAGTGACTACATTTAGAGACAAAATAATGTTTAATCACTGATAAATTTTTTATGATAAGATATTTTCGTCACCGTTTAATGTTGTTGTGACGATGTTAAGAAATCGACAGAGAATCTTTTTTGGTGATAATCTATAACTTTCGTTACAAATTTTTTTTTATACTGATAAAATTAATTCGTCACAAAATATTTTTATAGTAACGAAAATAAATGTTCAACACTATTTTTATTTTTAGTCAGCATTGATGCTTGTCGTAGGTGCACAAATTAACTAACTAATATTCTAATTTACTAATGAATAATATAGTAGTAAATAAGATTCGTTCCCATGAGGAGCGACGTGTTCTAGTTGTAAAATGTCACAAAGGGGGGTTTGTTTTAGGTTGACAATAACTAACAAACCAATTAAAAGTTATTAAGATACAAGCAATGGAGAGGAATATGATCGAGGAATCCTTCTTCGTTACTAAACAATCATTGAGTTAGTATACTCATCTATCATTTATTCATCACCAATTATCATTAACCGTAGAATAGCAGGTACACTTAGCTATCCCCAAAACTCCTACTATCACCGGGTAACAAGTACGTTTAGTCACCGATTCTATCCAACTGAGCCACCTTGAGGTTGGCTTACAAGAGTAAGTCAATCGAATGCTTTAAGTTTTGTGAATTTAGGTTTGATCCTAGTAGTTAGAATCAGTACTAGGTGTCTGCCACTCCTGGGATGAATTTAGGTGTGAATTTAGGCAATCTTTCCGGGATCAAGTTTAAGCTAAGTTTTGGATCTTTTTCCTTTTATAAGGTGTCTGCCACTCCTGGGGAACCAAGTTCAACTGATTCGAAAGGAATTCAATTAACTCCTCCTTCTCCTCCTAAGATGCAAGTGGACTGAAACAATTTTTCTCCTGTGAACATCGGTGAGGGTGAAGCTTGGTTGGATGCCCCGATATCCCGGGCTGTTATGCATTTGGATCCAGTTACGATGGTTTCTTTTTCCAAGGTTGTGGCCGATACTAACGTGCGTGCTGGGCCTTCGCAAGTGTATGTATCTACTTCTCGTCATGCCTCCTCAATCATAACTGACGCGGTGAGTGTCTCCATATCTGCACCACCTTGCGAAAATGCTGGTATTCAAGCAGAGATTGTTCCTCTCGTGACTCAAGAAAAAGCTATTGTTCCTTCAATTATTGATAAGGGTAAAGCTCCTGCTAGCCACCTGGAATTTGATGTTCATGCTTCTGATGAATCTATCTTGGAGTGGGTTCTGAATGAATCAAATCTTCATTTTCCTGGTTCTCTATTACAAGGTTAGAATTCTGTTGCTGATGCTGCTTATTATCAGTAACGCACAAACTTTGCACGAACTCAAGAGTTGTATTTTAACCATTCATGTTATGCTGCGTCCAATTTTTTTGTTTGTTTGTTGCTATTTCTCATTTTTTTCTTGGTTTTAATGCTTAAGTTTAAACACCTTTTCAGATGGAGCAACAACAAAAGTATTATTACCGTTTGTTACAACTATACCGAGTGAAGGCTGCTAAGTTTGCTCTTCTTCTTTAACAAGACCAATCATTTGAGTCTTTGAATCAATTGTTGAGCAAGGAACTTGAGGAGCTGTGCAAGTCAACGACTGCAACCTTGGCTACTCGTGAGGCGGAGTTGAAGAGTATCTACCAAACTTCTATGGTGGAACAGGTTAATATTGTTTTCCGTGATGTTTAAATCCAAGTTCCCAACCCAAAGCTTCCCGTTGTTACTGCTGAAGATTAGCCTGGATTTGTTGCTACTTTGTTGCTCAAGTGAATGAGATTTTTGTTAGAGAACTCTACTGTGCATAACTTCTTTGAGTTATACTTTTGCTTTTGAACAATTGATGTTTTCCTGGTGTTACTTTCATGTTTAATTTCTTCTTTTACCTCTTGCATGGTTGCAAGAGTTTGGTTTCACTTTCCTTTTCTCTTTTTGTTTTTGTAACTTAAACAGATGGAATGAAATTTTAATTTTATGTTTAAGATGATGTTCATGTTGGAACTATTCTTATGTTTAAGATGTGTGAGTCTGGCTGGACTCGACCACTTTCACATGGCCTTTCCTTATTCTTACAAAGAATAACCGACTTGTACTCAACATAGCTTTTCCGCTTGATCAGATGGGTTCAGGTAATGAATTGTCGATCCCAATCATGGAAGCATTACTTACGGAAATACATGCCTCCTAGTGGGCAACAATAAAGCTGTTTACTTCAATATGAACGCTATACTTTGCGTTTCCGCGTGAGTCTGCATTGGCCTACGTAAGGTTATTATTTTACTTTTGTGGTACTCAGAGCGACACCTGTTTGCATAGGTATCTCATATCTATTTTATACATACACAATTTTGCTCCATTTAACTTTTGTAAAAGCCATTTTTTCATAGATAATATTTCCTCTAGGGACAAAAACAAGTGCGTGTCTGGCCTTTCTTCTCCTAGAGATTACATCACATTCATCTCTCTTTCATTATGGATGATATTTTTTAAAGAATTGAGCATTCCAAGGGCGTTGTAAAATTTCTCCCTTCTGTTGATGGTGTATTTTTGACAAGGGAGAAAATTGTAATATTGCTTTTCGCCTAGATGCAGAAGCATGAAATAAATATGATAAAATTCTGATAAGCATCAGGATTATGAATACATACCACTATCTTACATTCCGCAAGAGAATTAAGAATGCATACTCATCTCCTAGCTAAATTATCCTTGTAGCTCTTCTTGCATATATATATATATATATATATATATATATATATATGCGTCATAGAAATTTCAGAATCTTACTCAACTAAATCCTCGTCATTTCTTGCACATCAATGCAAGCTAATTGTATAAAACAAAATTCATTGATTATACAAAATTGAGGACATTCAAGATGATTGTGTAATAGTTCACTGAAGATTTATAATCTGATAAATTGGTTGGGGATGATTGTATTTTATATTAATACGATTCAAATATTTTTAATTATTTTAAGAAGGTATTTGTGGCCAACCACTTTGACTAAAAATATAATCAACCTTTTAGACCGGAAAAATCCGACTAAATTTGGACGCCAAATTTGGATTGAGATACTCTTTCGAATATAATAACCTCAGCTATTTCTGATAATCACTTCCATTTCCCAAAGTTAATGACATAAATCTGAAGTTGAAAATAGCAATCAAATTTTACGGTCGTGGTATCACACAATGGATATTTGAAATTATGTGTAATCTATCATGGTGGGAGGTATCCCAATTTCTAAAATTCATCAAACTTATCTAACTAAATTAACATCTCCTAATATATTGAATAATAAAACTAACAACAATTATAAATCTATGACTTAACAATACATTCAAAACCTTGCCAAAAATAAACACAGAATATTCCATACTAGAAAACTAGAAATTCTGCACATATAACATAACCAACATTACATCATTCAACTAAATTTTTTTAAATTAATTAGCATACTTTATAAAGCACCTAATCAATCAATCTTCTTCATCATCACCATCGTAATTGTCACAGGAATCTTTATCTTTATCTTCCTCATCCTTTTCTATTTTGCTCTTTTTCTTAGGTGGATACCAATCATTCCCATCATCTTCATCGTCATCGTCACTATCCTCATCACTATCATCTTCATCTTCATTGGATTCATTTTTCGGAGCATCCTCATCCACATCATCTTTCGATTCTTGGCCTACAGAATCTTCGTTATCGCTTTCATCCTCGTTACTGTTATTTCGACTGAGTAGTATGCTCATCCGAATCATTTGTAGAAGTCTCTGTGAATTCCCCATCCTCGATAGGTTTTCCGACCATTTTCTGTATTAACAAACATAAAAATTTACACATTATTGTTCAAAATACTATGAATATATTTAATAGGGATAATGGATGAATTGTAATAATGAGAACAATAATTTTTTTTTTAAAAAGAAATAACTAATGTATGCATGAGTGAAGGATGTATGCAGAAAATCTAAGAAAAACTAGAGTAGCTACTGATCTTTCCAAATGAGTTGTAAAACTACTCGGAAAAACCATCACTTTTGTTGAACGATGGAATGAGTAGAAGTTTAATCATATATCACAGTTGAACACCATATGCATGATATAATCACAACAATCAAAGTTTTTATATCAGACAAGAAAAAGATTTTTTTTTTTTTAAAGTGAGAATTTTTTTTGCCTTACCAAATCAAACAACAAGAACTTTTATTTTTTATTTTTTGTACTTTGTTTGTTCTCACCAGAACCTTAGAACTTGAACTTAAATAAGGATAGGATTACTAGAGACTTACGTATACAATCTTTAACAAAATCTATGTTTCCATAATAATTTCAAAACGTGTCCAAAACATGAGGTAAACCTTACATGTTGTGCATTCTAATAAAGCGGTTATTAGTAGTTATTTTGTTAAGTTAATCTTCACATGTTACATGGATTCAAAATTGTTGGTAAACTAAAACTACATTATTACATTATGCCTTCCAAAAATAAGGCTTCTGATTCAAATTCATTGGTAAATTAAAACTACATCATTACATTATGCTTCCAAAAGTAGTTTTCTCAGACTCTATGTTAAGATACTATACCTAGTGTATTTAGTTTGAATAACACCCAAAATTAAACCTTCAATAAAATCCATTTATTTCATCGGTTATAATTGAAATACACATATCCCATAACATTTATGAGGTACACCAAGGACAAAAAAAAACCCGTCAGAGCTCAATTGGATGGTAATTTTGAATATCTTGGTGTGACTGGTAATTTTGAATAAATTTTGCATCAATTGGATGAGAGTAAGAAGGCTTTGGTTAACACTGAAGAAGCTCGTGATGCTTCCCTGCGTGACCGTGACCGAGCAGAGCAAACGAGCTTAGCTGCGGTTGTTACCCGCGCGTAAAGCTGCTGATTCAGCTTAGCAACCGAACTCTCTAAAGTTTCAGGTCTGTTGAGGCTTTTACCCTTTTTTCATAGTATCTTAGCCAACTCTCCCTTTATTCTGAGTCCTTGCTTAATCCTAGGAACCGTTGATTGTGAGGAGATATTAAATCTCCGTAGAGATAATTTTCTCCTTAAACGAGATCTCTGGCAATCTCATAAGGATAGTGATACCCTGCCCCTTGAGCTAAGCCGAGCCATAGCCAAAGCAGTATTGTTGCCCTCGCAAGTCTTTGATCTCGCAGACAAGAGGATTGAGTTTCGTAACAAGTGGATGCACCTATGATAATATTATGAATCCATTGTTCATTGGAAAGATGACACCATCATTAATCAAAAAAGTGTCATTGCTAATTATGAGAAGTGATTAGCCTGCGCTCCGTTTGGATTTGAATAAGTCGAAGGCTGCGCTTACTCAAGTTACTAAAGAGAAGGCGCAACTACAGTTGGATATCATCAACCTTAGAAATGAACTTTCCCATACCCGCAAGGGCTTGGATGAATCTAGAGGTGAAATTTCCTCTAGGAAATCTTCTTACGCTACTCTTAGACTTAAGATGGAGGTTCTCGAAGAGGACTTCCGTTGATTTTATTCTGAGAACTCCTCTCTTCGCTTAGAGAAAAGTTAATTTGAGTTTCAATATGGTCCCTTATCTGAGGATTTTAGTCGTGTTGATGCTGAGAGAGAAGAATTGTCTCATGCCTTAGAAAAATCTTTTTCTTATGCGGGAGGTAGCTATTTCCGCTTGCATTTTTCTCTTTTATTATTTGTTCTCTACTTAACTCTTAGAAAATGATTACGCAGAGCTTGAGGATCGTATGCAAAGTTTAAATTGAAGAATTAATAATTTGGAGGCTGAGGCTGCTGGACTTATGGTAAAGTTTAAGAATCAATGTGATCTTTCTGCTCGTAATTTGCATTTGGAGGAGACTCATGATAATCACGCCAAGGGATTTGAGTCTGAAAATCAATTGCTGAGCAAGGAACTTGAGGAGTTACGCAAGTCAACGGCTGCAACCTTGGCTACTCGTGAGGTGGAGTTGAAGAGTATTTACCAAACTTCTATGGTGGAACAGGTTAATGTTGTTTTCTGTGATGTTGAAAGCCGAGTTCCCAACCCCAAGCTTCCCGTTGTTATTGCTGAAGATTAGCCTTGATTTGTTGATACTTTTGTTGCTCAAGTGAATGAGATTTTTGTTAGATAACTCTACTGTGTATAACTTCTTTGAGTTATACTTTTGCTTTTGAACAATTGATGTTTTCTTGGTGTCACTTTCAAGTTTAGTTTCTTCTTTTACCTCTTGCATGGTTGCAAGAGCTTGGTTTCACTTTCCTTTTCTCTTTTTGATTTTGTAACCCCAAACGGATGGAATGGAATTCTAATTTTATGTTTAAGATGGTGTTCATGTTGGAACGATTCTTATGTTTAAGATGTGTGAGTCTTGCTGGACTCGACCACTGTCACATGGCCTTTCCTTATTCATACAAAGAATAAGCGACCTGTACTCAACATAGCTTTTCCGCTAGATCAGATGGGTTCAGGTAATGAATTGTCGATCCCAATCATGGAAGCATTACTTACGGAAATACATGCCTCCTAGTGGGCAGCAATTAAGCTGTTTACTTCGATATGAGTGCTCTACTTTACTTTTCCGCGTGAGTCTGCATTGGCCTACGTAAGATTATTATTTTACTTTTGTGGTACTCAGAGCGACACCTACTTGTATAGGTATCTCATATCTATTTTATACTTACACAATTTTTCTGCTTTTAACTTTTGTAAAAGACATTTTTTCATTGATAATATTTCCTCTAGGGACAAAAACAAGTGCGCGTCTGGCCTTTCTTCTCCTAGAGATTACATCACATTCATCTTTCTTTCATTATGGATGATACTTTTTAAGGAATTGAGCATTCCAAGGGAGTTGTAAAATTTCTCCCTTCTGTTGATGGTGGATTTTTAACAAGGGAGAAAATTATAATATTGTTTTTTGCCTAGATGCATAAGCATGAAATAAATATGATAAAATTCTAACAAGCAACAGGATTATGAATATATACCGCTGTCTTACTTTCCGCAAGAGAATTAAGAATGGATACTCAGTTCCTGGCTAAATTATCCTTGTAGCTCTTCTTGCATATATATATGCTCCATAGAAATTTCAGAGCCTTAATCAACTATATCCTCTTTATTTCATGCACATTAATGCAAGTTATTTTTATAAAACAAAATTCATTGATTATACAAAATTATGACATTCAAGATGATTGTGTAATATTTCATTGAAGATTTATAATCTGATACATGGTTAAGGATGATTATATTTATATTAATACGATTCAAATATTTTTTAATTATATTAAGAAGATGTTTGTGGCCAGCCACTTTGACTAAAAATATAATCAACCTTGTAGATCAGAAAAATCCGACTAAATTTGGATGCCAAATTTGGATTGAGATACTGTTTCGAATATAATAACCTCAACTATTTCTGATAATCACTTCCATTTCCCAGAGTTAATGACATAAACCTGAAGTTGAAAATAACACAATCAAATTTTACGGTCGTGGTATCACACAATGGATATTTGAAACTATTTGTAATCTATCATGGTGGGAGGTATCCCAATTTCTACAATTCATCAAACTTATATAACTAAAATTAATATCTCCTAATACATGGAATTATAAGACTAACAACAATTAGAAATCTATGTCTTAACAATACATACAATACCTTGCCAAAAATAAACACATAATATTCCATACTAGAAATTATTAGCAATTCTGTACATATAGCATAGCCAACATTACATCATTCAACTAAAACTTTTGAAATTAATTAGCATACTTTATAAAGCACCTAATAAATCAATCTTCTTCATCATCACCATCATAACTATCACACGAATCTTTATCTTCCTCATCCTTTTCTATTTTGCGCTTTTTCTTAGGAGGAGACCAATCATTCCCATCTTCTTCATCTTCATTGGATTCATTTTTTGGAGCATCCTCATCCACACCATCTTCCGATTTTTGGCCTACAGAATCTTTGTTATTGCTTTCATCCTCGTTACTGGTATTTCGACTGAAGTGGTATGCTCATCCGAATCATTTGTAAAAGTCTTTGTAAATTCTGCATCCTCGATAGGTTTTCCGACCATTTTCTGTACTAACAAACGTAAAAATTTTACACATTATTGTTCAAAATACTATGAATATATTTAATAGGAATTATGGATGAATTGTAAAAATGGTAACGATGAATTTGTTTTTTAAAAAAGAAACAACTAATGTATACATGGGTGAAGGATGTATGCAGAAAATCTAAAAAAAACTAGAGTAGCTACTGGTCTTTAATAATGAGTTGTAAAACTACTCGGAAAAACCATCGCTTATTTTGAACGATGGAATAAGTAGAAGTTTAATCATATATCACAGTTAAAAGAAAACACCATATGCATGATATAATCACAACAATCAAAGTTTTTATATCAGACAAGAAAAAATTTTGTTTTTTTAAATGTGAGAGTTTTTTTTGCCTTACCAAATCAAACAACAAGAACTTTTTTTTTTTTTACTTTGTTTCTTCTTACCAGAACCTTAGAACTTGAACTTAAATGGGGATAGGATTACCAGAGACTTACGTATAAAATCTTTAACCAAATCTATGTTTCCATAATAATTTCAAAACGTGTCCAAAACATGAGGTAAACCTTACGCGTTGTGCATGCTAATATTAGCGGTTAGTAGTAGTTATTTTGTTAAGTTAATCTTCACACGTTACATGGATTCAAATTCGTTGGTAAATTAAAACTACATCATTATATTATGCTTCCAAAAATAAGTTTTCTGATTCAAATTCATTGGTAAATTAAAACTACATCATTACATTATGCTTCCAAAATTTAGTTTTCTCAGACTCTATGTTAAGATACCATACCCAGTGTATTTAGTTTGAATAGCACCCAGAAATAAACCTTCAATGACATCCTATTTACTTCATCGGTTATAATTGAAATACACATATCCCATATCATTTATGAGGTACACCAAGGACAAAAAAACCCCGTCAGAGCTCAACTAAGTTAGCATCGCCAGCAGATCAACAACTTGTGCTAGCATAGGCGCTAACCAAGATTGGCGTTGCCAGCAGCGTAACGACTCGCACTAGCAGAGGCGCTAACCAAGCTAGTGCTACCAGCAGCGCAATGTCCGGTGCTAGCACAAGTGCTAACTAGTTAGCGCCAGTAGCACTAGCGACAAGCCTCCTCTTCTTTACCCATTACGCGTCTTTTAGCTCTTCACTCTTGTACCTATGCTCGTGTCATCCTTCTCCCTTGCTATTGACACTAATACTTGGAAGTAATCATACTGTGTTGACACAAACTCATCAATAGCTTTATCTTACAACAAACTCACGTGTTTTGAATCTACGACTCCACTAACTCTACGATAAATAAAATCATAATGAGGGGATACAACATGGGGATTTGGCCTGGCGGTTATAACAACATGGGTGTAACAACATCCCATGATAAGGAAGTTACAAAGTCCGGGTAAGGGTGAAGTGGTGGAGTAATGGTTTCCCGAAGATTCCAAGGCGGTTAAACCCTTAACCCCACAACTCCCAGATCTCCATCTCTTCACTATCTCCACAACTTTACAAGGAAACGTGTGTACTCTTTACTATTATAAATAGGCTACTTAGCCCATTTCAGAAACACAACAAGCTTACGAATCTTCCAAGCTCTGTTATTTTTCTCAATAGTTCAACATCTCTCTACACAATACAACACAAGAATTCCTTCAAATTTCTTTGCTTCCCTCCCCTAAGATCAACCCATTTTCTCTCCTTGTGACCAAAGCAGAGCGGAATGGCTACTATCGTGGTTTAGGATTGCTCTGTACGATTTTGATTTCCGAATCTAAAGAAAGTACTTCTGCAGTATATTGTTTCGCCTATAATCAATTTTTTAGGTATCAACAATTGGCGACCACAGTGGGAGATCAATCTCTCGGTCACGAATCCAATATCTCAATTATTTGGAATTCAATTCTTCAATTTTCTAAAAAAGATTGAGCTTAGGTCAGGTTCAGCAACCAACCCTAATTCGGGTTCAACACCCACTCCTAACCCCAATAACATCAGTGGTGGAACTCCAAAAATCATTCCTCAAAATACCACCACTGAAAATACCAAAACTCCTCTTCGTACCTCTGAAGGTGGTAAAAACAAGGAACGGGCATCACCAACCATAGATGATTTGATGAAACAACAAGAAACCTTTGCTGAGAGTTAAATAGCCATGGAAAATACTCAGAAGGAAGTTTTTACCTTTCTCAAGACTTGGACAAAGAAATTATCACCAGAGCAGTATTATCTTCAAGCGGAGAAAGCTAAGAACACAATCACCGGTGAAGCTAACACGTCAAAAGCTAATGACTAAGAAGATGATGAGGTACAGATCATCATCGAACATGTGTCATAAATAAGTTAACAACAATAGAACTTTGTCACTCGCGAAGATCTGGAAAAGATCCTGCAAAATCGTAGAAAGGAAGGTTCATCTTCGTTCCATCAACACCAACCCCCTTACCCAACGAAAATCCAGAGGGTTGCACTTCCGAGCGGATATTCGTCTCCTGTATTCTCATTGTACAATGGCACCGTCAACGCTCGAGAGAATATTTCTTGATTCCTGGAATCATTGGGAGTGCATGAATATAACCAAGTGTTGCAGCTCAAAGAATTCTCGAAATCTCTTACGGGGAGAGCTTATATCCGGTATAGCAACCTCGCCCCCAAAACATCTCTAGTTGGTCTCATATGGTCAATGTTTTTTATAAAAAGTATTTCTTTGTCTCCAAGGAGGTCACTCTCTCGGACTTGGGAAGAATGTTACAGAGGAAAAACGAGCATCCCTATGAATACGTAAAGAGGTTCAAAACACAAGCTCTCGATTGCCATGAACAGAAAGTGACTGAACAACAATTAGTGGAGCTCTGCATCAATGGTATGATTCCTGTTTATCGTGATTTGTTAGAAAATTTATGATTTCAAACATTCTCTGAGCCAATAGATCAGAAACAACTGCCCCAGCCTTGCTGGAAAGAATAAGACCCGCCAAAGAATAAATCCATGGAAACACCAGTGGAAGTAGATGTTTGGTGAACAAGCCACATTCTAACCAACATTCCATAGGAGTGGTCACTTAAGAAGGGGGCAAAAGGAAAACAACACCTCAATCGGCATCACAAGCTAAGCGTACTGTGTCAGACCTGGAAAAATACCCAACATCAGTTCAAGTACAGGGCTCAGTCAAGACTCCGCGTCAGACACAACAAACCAAGAAAGATACATCAATTCCAGACTTCTCATTCCCCATGGAGGAGGTCCTTGAACTGTTGGAATTATGGGTACAAAATGGAACTATCCAGTTACCACCTATGCGACATCCACCTACCGAAGAAGATATGTCAGATCCAAAATACTATCACTTCCACAGATTTGTCAATCATCCCACTAGTGAATGCAATGGTTTAAGGCGCATCTTCAGAGAAAAGATCGACATGGGAGAACTGTGCCTTGAAACTGAAGGCGTCCACAAATATCCTTTCCCGGTTAGGATTTTCACTTTCTCTAGAGACTCAGTTAGCAGGAATGTCCGATCCATGATGGAGCACATATGTGAACTTCTTTACCTATCAAAGGCGTAACGAAAAGATATTTTTACCGCCCTCAACCGTGTTGTGTCGGGTAAGCGCTTGCTCTTTGCTAAAAAAGCTACTGTATATCCTGAGCCCGCATCAGAAGACATAATCCTCAAGCACAATGAGAAGCCTATATGGGGACTTCTCATCACTGATCGCCTCAAGTACACCGACTTTGAGCAAACATTAATCGATGTGGGGACTAATGTCAATATCATCACCATCAAGACTCTGAGATCTGTGAGAATTTCCATAAATGAGGCTACGCGCTCACCAACTGTAATCAAGAATTCCGAAGGGATATCCAGGAATTTCTACGGCTATATTACTCTTGATGTAAAAATTGGTGACGCCCAGACGCATACCAAGTTTCACATTGTCAAAGAGGATCCAAATTATGACATGATTCTGGGACGCCCATAGGTCCATAGAAACAAAATAGAATCAGATGTATCTTCTTCGTCCGCGTCAAAACCACAAAGACTCTCAAACAAGTCAGGAAACCCCGAAGATTTCCCATCAGTCGAGTTTCTCCGTGTAATAAATCTGGATGTGAAGCAGCTTCCAGGAGAGGACATGGCATCATACGTACGAAGATCTCGCACACAAGTAAGTCATATGCCACCAACTCGTAACCTGCGATCCCACGTCCCATCAAATCTTGGGGACTTGACCCGGATATCAAACCTACTCTGACTCGATGATGTGAATGGGAAGCTGATCCTTTTCAAAATTTTATCAAATAGGTATGGATTGTCTCTACTGAAAATGAGGAAATTAATAACCCTATCATTCAGAAGACATGCCATGAAGATAAGGGGCCTGAACCCAATTCCTTTCATGTCGAAGATACGATGGAGAAAATTACATCCTCTACTGAAAGAGAACTGTATCTTATCATTGAAGCCTTGATCGATGGTTACTACAAGCTTGTCAATACTGACAAGCCAGAAGGAGTGGTCATACATGGTAAGTGGCTTTAAGATCACAATGCTTAAAGCATCCTACTACCACACTACAACATTTCCCTGTTTTATAAAATATTTATAATTCCTCCAAAATGTCTGCAGTATCTTACATTCATACTTTTCAAAAAAATATTTGGCAAATCATTTAAAAAATCACTACCTACTCAAAATCCTAAAATAAAATCATAAAGAGCCATATATCTCAGAAAACCTATAAAACTCAGAAAGATCAAGAGAAACTCCTTGAAAACTAGTTCAGCGCCGTTAGCGTATGCCTTCTCCAATTGATCAAGAGTCTCAGTCGTAAGCTTCAACTCCCGAGAAAGCCTATCAGCATCACATTTAACCTTGGCAACCATCTCCAAGTTATAAGATATACCTTTCTCCTGTAAATGCTTTTCAATAACTTCTAAGTGACCAGGAAGCCATGAAACATTAAGCTCGGCTCCTTCAGCCTCCTCAAAGGCATCCTTCTAATCTTGAAACACCACTTGAAAAATGTCTTTACGGTGAAGGGAAACCATCTCACGCACAGTTGGCAGGAACACAACTACATTTTTCTCCAGAGTACGGTAGCTTTGGGGGTTACCTACAAAGAAATGACCAAACTTCTTCCACATCCTGGAGTATAGCTCATCATAGCCATACAAAACAGTGAAACCTCCAATACGTACATAGTCGAGACGAGTTCTATCAAACTTGAAGTCAAAATAAACTCCAACATTTTGGTATTCGACTGGAACAATGTCTATCATATCAGCGTTTTGAATAATGACACCAGTCGAAGTGCTTTTTTCAACAACCGCAGCAGAAAGAACTCACTCAGGATTCTGAGGCGGAAAAGACATATAACTAGCATCATGGTTCATGCGAAAATTGCTAAAGTCTTTCATGAAATCATGTATGATTCTACACATTTGGTGGTTTGAGAGCTATAATCATGCCATTGTGATTCTAAAGCAATAAAGTAAACTTACCTGGAGCTGTGATAAGCCATCAGAAGCAGAAGGCGTCTCATGATACGATCGCCACCGAGTCCTTCGTTCTCAGACCCGGATTCTTCAATTACTTCAGTATGGGACGATATTTCAGGTCCGTTGTCATCTTGGCATTCTTCTTTCATACTTCCAACCATAGCGGTACTTTCTGATACTAGAGTACTCGTATTGCTAGTAATCTAAGAATGATAATTATCTATAAGAATCAGAATCCGTTAAGTTCAGCAAGATGAAAATTTCTACAACTCAAGAATTTTCAAAAGAAATTTTACTTACAACATAAGGTGCTAATCATCCAATCACAGCGGGGACGCCAAACTTGAAAGGTTGAATGCTCGAGTCATCTTGACAAGTTATGCTCTTAGAATATACAAAGGTGTTTTCGAGAAAAGTTATAATTATACTTCGTACAGAAAAGAAGAATAAGAAAAAACACAAGACGCTTACCTTCTTCCAAGGAAGGTCTCCACTTCCGGGCACAATTATCCATGGTCTCTCTGCATTGTCAGGTGCGAAGTATTCCGGGAACCACGACTTCAAAGAACAAGTTAAGCGTTTAAATACTAAATAAGAGAGGGGGGTTAAACTAAGAAATGATTCGAGATACCTGTGTCAAGATGACAATCAAATCATGCCTCGATCCAGAAGTAATCTTCAAGTTCGGTCGACCTGCTAACTCCTGATCATAAGGCACGCCACGTACACTAGAAGGCTCACCATACATGAAGTTCTCAAGGAGAGTAAGCTGTGCATTCCAGAAACCAGTATACTCATTAGTGACACGTCCTTTTCTGTCAACCTGGAGAAAACGAACGCTGCAACCAGGAATGGTATGGACACCCTCGAATTGCTGAAGTATGTCTATGGGAGGCGCCTCGGTATGATAATAAGGAATATACTGATCAAAACCCATTTTCTGAGCCTCCATATCAATGTTATACCTCTGCAAGATGTAACTATCGCCGCGAACCGTAAAAACATACCCTGGAGTACAACTACCCATAAAAGTGGCTTCGACTGTAGCAATATTGCCTTCATCACTTGGACCAGAGCGTAGAACAATATCAAGGCTCTCATCAAAGGTATCATATGGAATCACATATGGAAGCTTCAAACCCCAAGGTCTGAAATTCACCTTCTTTTCATTGTCCTTTAAACTAATGAGACTAACAGAAGAAGGTTTCTTCATACTTCATACTTCATCTCTGTACTCGGATAAGAAGGCTTGGTCTTTGGTGCATATTCAGAAAAATGTTCCCACAACCAGGCTTGTATAAACATAACATGGATAAAAGATTCTTTCTTGGCATGGCCATTAGAAACTCTCATGTCACGAATGAAACTATCCAAATGCGAGTATGAAGAGCCAAAAAACATATTACCAAAGGGAAGAGCCTTTCCACGAGCGAGCACAACAACAAGCGGAACAAGTGAAGACTTCAGTTGACCACCAGGAAAATCTTCTAACACCTCTGGAAAACCAAAGTAAACGGAATACATCGATGCATAAAGGGTCGTCAATAGAAAGGCCGTCGAAACTTGTACTTGCGTTCCACCAGTAGTCAACCCAAGCCGAATAATTTTTATTATTGCAATGACTATACTTTTGAAAATCTCCTATCGTATGAACTAGGACGATACTATTACTCTCTTCCTCTTCAGACCATTCAAATGGAAGGCTACCAACAACAGGAAGTTGCAGCAAGATCGCCACGTCCTCCAAGGTGATTGTTAATTCAACCCAAGCACATAATGCTGAATGAACTGGACCACACCAACGAGAGGCAAATGCAAACAGACCATTTGTGTCCTTGATAATATTCAAAGTCTCACATACTTGCACGACATGGAATATCTTGCCATTTTTTAAAACCTGCTTCTCCTCAGGATTCTTCAACATAACTGTAGCCCATCCTTTCCATTCAGAATGAGGAGTCTGGAATTTCTTAAAATAAACAAATGAAGGCATGTATTCCCCTATCTGCAAAAAATACCTGACAAGAGCCAGTGGATCAATACTCTAAAGCTGAGGACCGATATTAATATTTGGAACAAAAGTACCGACCTAATCAGAGCCAACAACCTCTTTAAATAACACCATCAAAGAGCTTATCATAGATGCGCGCATATCACCTAGAAAAATAATATCAGGGTTTTTGCTTCCGTCATGACTAGAAGCAATGGTGGCATTATCTTCGTAATCGTTTGACATCTACAACGAGTTCGGGTAACATTCATGTCAAGTACTGGGCTATCATACATAAGGTTTCATTCTATTTTATATATAGTACTGATATGCAAATACATGCTCATATATATAAATTAAACCAATATCAAATAAAATTGCTACAAACTCTCGCGTACTTGGTCAAAGCTTAACAGTGGAGCCAATGAAGAATTATCACAATCAGAGATAACAATTGTGAAATTGAAGTCCACCTGCAAGAAGCTGTCGAGAGAGATCAATATCAAGTCAATAACATGCTTATGCAATATAGCAAACAACAACAATTAAAAAGGTGAGCAAGCACTTACGTCAAAAATAAAATATATATATATATATATATATATATATATATGTGAGTATTAACTCACGTAAAAAAAAAGAGCTGCTACTGATGGCGCTAGAGAGAAAGAGAAAGAGGAGAAGGTGTTGGCGTGAAAGAAAGAGAATAAAAAAACTAATAAGGGTTTACTCCCTTTTATAGTAATTGGTTTCCAAATCAAAGTCAAACAAGGGTTTCCTCTTTGAAACCATGATCCCGTGCTGCACACGCGTCAATTTTGGTCTCTTTGTTGTACAAATCATCCACGAGTCACTAGCTTATACTCTCCAGGCGATACTTTATCACTTGGAACCACTACTAAATCAACTATTATCCAGTCAACAACTGTTAGGCATTAATGGAGCGTCACCAAATCAAAATTCCTGGTAATATCTGATAACTAAGCCCGATAATTTATTTTGCTTATATCAGTAAAAGAAAAAAAATCACAATCTAGTGCTTACCACGAAATATTATTTTTCCGCGCTAAGCATGGGACTTAATGTTGATGGTGAATTTTTAACAATGGAGAAAATTGTAATATTGATTTTCGCCTAGCTGCAGAAGCATGAAATCAATATGATAAAATTCTGACAAGCATCAAGATTATGAATACATACTGCTATCTTACATTCGCAAGAGAATTAATAATGCATACTCAGCTCCTGGATAAATTAGTCTTGTAGCTCTTCTTGCATATATATACGCCATACAAATTTCAGAGCCTTACTCAACTAAATACTCGTTATTTCATGCGCATCAATGCAAGCTATTTGTATAAAAAAGAATTCATTGATTATACAAAATTACGGACATTCAGAATAGAGGCTACGCCATATCTGAATAAAAACGCTAATTATATGCATACCAACTAATTGCAGAGTCGCATCAAGCATAATCTCAAGTTGCAAACTTCCACGACTGAATCTCTTGAATATGTTCTGTATGCACTGTATAAAATTTAAGCATAATGCTAACATTAAAATCTCATACAATTGAGAAACCCTAAAAATTCCAAAAATATGGCTATGACATTAACAAATGTCAAAGCTAGTAGTGCACAAGAAATAACTGTGGCACTAGCAAGTGCCATTCTTAGCGAACCTTAGCCACACTTCCAACACTAATGAGTAGCACACACATGTTCCAAAAGGATAGAAAAAGCCAAAAATCCAACAAAGCACGCGCCAAACGGCCAACAAACTAGCACTGGAGAAATGGAGCTAACTAGTTAGCGCTACCAACAACGCTAGCACCTTGATAGGTAGATTATTTGCATTAGTTTGATACTCTAACTCATTTATTTCTTTTAGTTTTCATATCATTATGCTCTTATTTTGTTTGATTATAAGTTTCTTAGGGGTTTTGGAGTGGATTCAACCAAAGAAGAAGAAAGGAGTTCATTACAATACAAAATGAACAAGGACTAAAGTGCTACAAATGAAGGAAGATCATGGACAAATTTAACCCATTCAAATACAATATTCCTTCACTCTATCTTGAAGGGAATTGAAATACGAAGCTGATGGTGAAAAAATGAGGTCATTTCGAGTTTGTATAAAGAAGTTATGGGCAGAACAAGCTTGCAAACTTGAGTGTACAGAGAGAGGTTCGGCCAGAATTATATCATACAATTAGTAGCCGAACCTGACACTGCCTGGAGCAAAAATAGGTTGTCAGGTTCGGCCGGAAAAGTCCATACCAAATAGTAGCCGAACCTGAGCATAAAAATCACGTTTTCGAAGAATCTACAGAGAATTGTTCGTCCACTAAGTCAATACTCAACAGTAGCCGAACTTGACACTGTTATGGGACATATTCGAACGTGAAATTCTAACTCAAGAAAACACGGTCTCCGAAGGATTCTAAACCCTAGAAAGAGGAGACTTGAAAGCCAAGCATTGAATGCTATAAAATAGGATATCCAAGGCTCAAATAAGATATCTCTTATTATCTTTTACAATATCGCATCACATATTCTACAATTCTACATCAAAAACCTAGGGTTTACCCCTTTAGAAGGAAACTATTCTTCTTTGTATTATGAGTATTTAATTCTTTTATTGATTAAAGATGAATTCAATGTTTTAGATGTAAAGTTTTATTAGTTAATACAAGTTTGTTTGAAGTTATTATCATTATGTTTTTTTTCACTAGATCTAGGGTTTATGATTGGTTTCTAGAGTGTTCAAATGTACATTAGATTATTCTATTGATCATTCTATCGCTAGTAAAGAGTTAGGTGATCCGTAATTGTCGTGCACGTCCTATACAAGTAGAAAATGTGAGACCTTGCAGAGGGACTCTATGGAGAAATCGTGTGTGAAGATAACACTAGTAAGCAGGACCTTGCACTAAGAGTTCCGATGCTAGGATCAACTTATATTCATAAACCCTAAATCATTTGATTGGGTTACACCTTAAGTGCGCTACTACTTGGTGGTTCAGTTGGATAGAAGTTAGAAATCCCAAAGAACATTATTCTCATGCTTAACTCTTGAGTTAGGAGAAAACCACCATATGAAAGAATCCAGGTTCAAGAGTGACTGAATAAGCATTTTGCGTCACCAATAGGATTTTATGAAATAGACACTCAAAAGAAGTACTTTATGTTTCTCATGTGTGCAGGCAGAACTGAAGATATCAATCCTACACACGTTGAATGGTGGGAAGGAAAGTAACCTTCCGAATTATATGAAGATGTTATCCCATAGAAACTTGGGACAAAAAAAAACCTTTTTTTTGTTTTACCGATGATCTCTAAGGAAGGAAATCAACCACTATGTAAGGATGAGAACGCTTACTTACCTTCTTACCCGATTCACAATCAACACCACTCTCACAACATCCAATAGAAACGTCTTCCGTCTTCGGTCTTCAATTGTTGATGATGAACTCTTGAACTTCGTAGAACCTTAACAATTATAACTCTTTTCCTCAATTCCTTTTTGCTTGAAACTTCTTTATAGATTTATTCTTCCCCACGAACTTATTAAATAAATACAAAAACAAATATACTAAAGCAATGTTAACAAAAAAAAATTTGAATTATAATAAACAATGAAACTACTACGGTCGTGGAATAAGTACTTTACCACTTGATTCTTCGCAACTTGTGTTGTCTCAATATCATAAACTTTACTAACTCTCATCTTTTGATTTCTTTCGCTCTTGTACATAAGTCTTCAACATGTATATATAATTTTTCTCAATGTATTGTTGCTTTACTTGAATATGAAATTTGCTATTTCTTGTACTTTTGCTTGTAAACCTTGAACTTTTCAACTTTTCTTCAAATGTTTAATGTTCCGCTTGTTGATGATGATGGTGTTTCTATGGACCTGTTGTTGTCGAGAGAGAATGGTGCCAACTGTAAATAAGACTACAAGATAAAGTTAGCAATTCTGATGACACTCTCATGATTGATAGAAATAACAATCAAGAGATCAAAAAGTAGGGCTGAAGATTGGTGCGAAGTTGGGTAGCTCATCATTCTACCTGGAATTAGCAAAGTTGAAACACTCTAAACGGACAATTGAAGGTTTGGTGCTTCACTCATGGGTATTGAATGATCAGCTTCTCTAATACTATACTCTCTACCGACAGTTTAAGTCCCTTTTGTCGGTATTACCTCTCAACAACTAAGAACTCCGAATGTCGTTCTCTAATAATTATAAGTTCAGTTATTTCGGTAAGAACTCCGTATGTAAACATAGCTAGAAGTATACTAAGTGACTCTAAAATCTCTAAAAGTTAGAGGTTTTCATGCAAATATGTACAAAAAGTTTAAAATTTCTACCTACAAAAGTGAATACTAAAAACTAAATGCTTAACCTCTTCCCGCACTTAAACTTTACATTGTTCTCAATGTAAATTGACTCTTCCAATGTAAAATCAAGATGAGAAATCCCTAATATGATATGAAGAATTAATAAAAACTCAAAATAAAGGGAAAGAAATACAAAACCAATGGGTTGCCTCCCATTCAACGTTTAGTTTAACGTCCTCAGGCTGATCTTCTGGTTATCGCCCGTAAACCAACAATCTGGAAATTTAGGGATCCACCCAGACAATAATCTGCATTTCTAATAACAACTTCACAAAAACATTAGCATAAGATGTAAAGATTGAAACTGCTACTTTATGGAAGTTTCCCCTACACTTAGTGTTTTCTACACTTGGAGGTGTATAAAGAACATAAAACAAGGGAATTTATTTGGGTTCCTCTCAGTGAACCTGCATAGTGTTAGAATCAAACACATTCTAGTGGTAGATAGTTAGAAGCAACATAATTATTAAGGATTTTTGTAGCATATATACTCAACCCTAAGTGATATAGCCCCTCAAAAATCGGAACAACCTTTTGGGGAACTATTTCGATTGGGGGAGGATCAAAAGATATAGAAACATGCAAAGGGTTAGAAAAACCTTTCACGATCTCATGTATTACGGGATCCTCATCATTCTTAAAAAATTCCAAATAAATTATTTACCTCATGTACATCGTGGTCCTCTATCAAACTCTTTAAAAACCATTCTTTGTCAGATTCTACTTCAATCAAAATCTCAACATCATTATAATCCCTGGTAATCTCAATTGGGTCTTCCATAAAATTAATCAATTTGGTATCATTATCAATCACCATATTTCAACAATATCGTCATCAGAATCGGAGTCCTCTCCCAGAAAGTCTAGTCCATCGGTGCAAATCCTATGATCTTGGTTTGAGTACGTTACACCATTGATAAAAATAGATATGTCATATCTAGTCTCCTCCTTTTGAATATGCTAATGATCATTATTATGATCCGAAATTGGAATCACTTCATCATCATTGCAAGGAATTTCCAAAGGTCGATCATCTTGTTCCATTTCCTCCTTATTTGATCAATGTCTCTTTTTAAGTTGTCCACACTTTCTCGGACTTCTTGGAGTGATTCATCTATGTTATGAAAATATTGAACCATGTTCCTTTGACACTCTTCTACCATAGTACAGATAATATCTTCAAAACTAGAGACTTTTTGATGTTGATGGTGAGGTTGGAGTGATTGATCAATTTGAATTTAAAGTTCTTATATCATGGTACACATCTGTTCTTCAACACTAGAAGAAATATGATTAGAAACATAACCATCCTCCCATCCTCCTGATTGCTTACTTACATACCTGATGTAAGGTTGTTGGCATGTATGAGAATAACCATAAGGTTCCGTAGGGTATTGGTCATAGCCAAAAGATTGGTTTTGATTATACCCTTGGCATGGTTGGTAGTTTTCATAAGATTGAGATCGAAAACCGTATTGAATACCACAACTATATGATTGATCTTGTGCACCATACATGTTATTTCCTTAAGGAAACATGACGACTCACAAGCAAAACGTAAAAGCTACTAAAACCTAAAATAAAATAAAATAAAATAAAGTGATACTTACAACCTGTTTTCCGAATTTACCTCCCTCGACGAGAGTTGAACACCTTCAACGAATTGTTAACACCAGAAAACCTAAAAATCTAAAAAACACTTACAGAAAACCTAAAAAATTCTAAACTACTAAAATAAGCTAAAACAAATAACAAATAAATTAACCACTGCTCCTCGGCAGCGGGGCTAAAATTTGGTGCTTGCCGTTT
Source organism: Papaver californicum (assembly GCA_023531435.1). Classification (NCBI taxonomy): domain Eukaryota; kingdom Viridiplantae; phylum Streptophyta; class Magnoliopsida; order Ranunculales; family Papaveraceae; genus Papaver; species Papaver californicum. The sequence goes on along the minus strand of JAJJMC010021751.1, from coordinate 1,925,143 downwards.
GCGCATAAATTAATTAAGATATTTCCCACTAATACTAACAAGTATATATAGCGGAAGTAAGGATCGTTCCCACGAGGAGCTGTGAATTGTTATTTGTTTTCAACTTCTTATGTAACCAAAAAGGGAGTTTTATAGTTGTTAAACTAAAGTAAACTAAGAAAAATAATCATAAATAAAGATTATCAGATGAGAGAAAATACTGGTTAGAGGTTTCATCTTCCGTCACCGAACAAGCTCGTCAATCGATTCGAGTTAACGTTCAATCATTCTCTTCTCAATAAACTTAAAGCATCATATTGCAGGTTTACTCCGGTAAAAATCCTTGTATCATCAAAGGCACAAGAACCACTCTTTGAATCCTTCTCCCATGGCCACATTAGTTTTATTTGTTAATTTCCATTTTAATTTTAGCATATAAAAAGTAGAAAAAAATAAATGTTTTATATTACTTTAGTGTATATTTTTTATATTCATTCAATAAGGCCATGGGGAATAAGAAATCTATAAGGAAGTTTCAAACAACAAGAATTTTAGGAAAAGAGTTACAATTGTCAAGGTTCTACGAAGTGCAAGAGTTCATCATCAACAGTTGAAGACCGAAGACTGAAGAAATTTCTATTGGATGCTGTGAGAGTGGTGTTGATTGCAGATCGGGTAAGAAGGTAGGTAAGCGTTCCCATCCTTACGTAGTGGTTGATTTCCTTTCTTAGAGGTCATCAAAGAAAAAAAAAGGTTTTTTTTTGTCCCACGTTTTTATGGGATAACATCTTCATATAATTCGGAAGGTTCCTTTTCCTTACCACCATTCAATGTGTGCAAGATTTCTATCTTCACTCCTACCTGCACACATGAGAACCATAAAGTGCATCTTTGAGTGTAAATTTCATAAAATCATATTGGTGAGGCAGAAGTCGAAACATTCGATCGCTCTTGAGGCTAGATTCTTTCATATGGTGGTTATCTCCTAACTCAAGAGCTAAGCATGAGAATAATGTTCTTTGGCATTTCTAACTTCTTATTATTAGTGTGCAGAAGCTTTATGTCTTCGTAGCTCTTTGGATGCATGTGCTCTTGAATGTTTGAATGTTGGAATTTAGGTTTTGTGAGTATACCTCTTGTAAACCCTCACAAGACTATAACTCGTCCACTAGAGACACCTAGGGGTTTAAAGGCTTTCAACGAAATGAAGTTGTTATATTTTACTTTAGTTTAATTAAGGTTAGTTTAGGTGGTAGTTTGCTCGAGGACTAACAAAAGCTAAGTGCGGGGGAATTTGATAAGTGCATAATTCACATGTTTCTAGTGTCAAATACATACTTTTTTTATTTATAATTCTTTCATATTACTTGTTGTTACTCTTGTTTTCTATCTTATGTGTTATATTAGGTGAATGATCCAAAAGAAGCTACAAAGTGCTGAATGAGCAAGGAAGTAAAGCATTATAAATGGAGAAGGATCCAATACCAAATTATACTTAATAAAATACAAGGTTTCCTAGTATGAACTTTAATATAATCAAAATACAAAGCCAACGCAAAAATAATGAGGTCATTCCGACATCGGACGAAGAAGTTATGGGTAAAACAAGCTTGAAACATTTGAGTGTACAAAGAGAAGTTCGGCCAGTAATCCATCATATCATTAGTAGCCGAACCTGACACTTCCTAGAGCAAAAATAAGTTGTCAGGTTCATCCGGAAAAGTCCATATCAAATAATAGCCGAACCTGAGCATAAAAATCACGTTTTGAAGAGTCTACAGAGAACTGTTCGGACACTAAGTCCATACTCAATAATAGCCGAACTTGACACTGTTATGGGACATATCTGGATGTGAAATTGACTTCTAACTCAAGGAAACACGGCCCCGGATGGATTCTAAACCCTAGAAAGAGGATACTTGAAGGCCAAGCATTAAAGGATATAAAATAGGACATCCAAGGCTCAAACAAGACATCTCTTATTATCTTTTACAATATCACATCACATATTCTACAATTCTACATCAAAAACCTAGGGTTTACCCCTTTAGGGGAAAACCCTTCTTCTTTGTAATATGAGTAGTTGTTAATACCTAAAAATTGATTCTATACAAAACAATGTACTGTAAAAGTACTTTATTTAGATTCAGAGATCAAAATCGTACATAGCAAGCCTAAACCACGATAGTAGCCGTTCTGCCCTGCTTCGGTCACGATAAGAGGAAATGGGTTGATCTTAGGGGAGGGAAGCAAAGAAAGTTGAAGGAATTCTGTGTGTTGAACTGTGTGTAGAGTTGGAGAACTATTGAGAGAAATCACAGAGCTTATGAGAATTGTAAGCTTGTTGTGTTTTCTGAAATGGGCTAAGAAGCCTATTTATAATAGTTGGGAACACACGTACTTTCCTTGAAAAGTTGTGGGAGTAATGAAGAGATGGAGAAGTGGAAATTGTGGGGATAATGGCTTAACTTCCTTGGAATTTTCGGGAAACCACGATTCCACTACTCCGTTAATCGCTTCAGTCTTACTACTACTTTGTAACTTCCAGTTTATGGGGTGTTTCCACGCCACATGTTGCTGTAACCGCCAGATCAAAACCCATGAATAATCCCCCCATATATTATAATTTGATGTCTCGTAGGAATTGATGGAGTCATGAACTCAAAGCATATAAATCTTGTGTAGCATAATTGGTGTATGCACGTGCTATTGGCGCAACTAAGGTAAATATTACCAGTACAAGCAAAGGTGAATGGCGCGACAGCTACACAGGCGTGACGAGGAAGCAGGGACGCGGCTGGAGCAGCAGCAACTAGCGTTGTCGGTAGCACAAGTGCTAGCGTTGTTACGCTAGCTCTTCTGCGCCTTTGTGAGCTCTGTTGCGTGACTTCTTTTGGCTTTGTTGTCTTTGTTGCCTTGTTGGTTTGATGTGTTTGCGTTAGGAGCATGGATAGGGCTTGTCTGGTACTTGTTGGTGCCAGGACTACTGCCTATATGCCGAATGTTGGCATTTTCTAATGCCATGACCATGACTATGGCCTATCTAGGGTTTCTCAGTCTTGTGAGATTTAGTTGTTAGTATTTATGCTTAATTTTATGCACTGTATACAAAACGTTTTCAAGAGATTCAATTGTGGAAGTTTGCAACTTGAAATTATGTTTGATATGACTCTGCAACTAGATGGTATGCATCTAGCTAATGTTTTCATTCACGTATGGCATAGTATCTATTCTAGAATGTTTGCAATTTTGTATAATCAGCATGTTCTGATTAGTATAAATAGTTTGCATGGATGCATATGGAATGACGAAGGTTTAGCCGGGTAAAGCCCTGAAATTTTTGAGGCATATGCATATATAAAAGAGCTATTGGGCTAGTTCATCCACGAGTTGAACATGTATTTCTCAATTTTCTTGCAGAATGTAAGATGACAATATGTATTTATAATTCTGATGTCGGGTCAGAAATTCATACATATTTATTTTATGCTTCTACAGCTAGGCGAAAAGCAATATTTACAATTTTCTCCTTTGTCAAAAATCTACCATCAACAGTAATTAATTCTTTTATTGACTAAGGATGAATTCAATGTTCTAGACGTAAAGTTTTATTAGTTAATACAAATTTGTTTGAAGTTATTATCATCATCGTTTTTTTTTCACTACATCTAGGTTTTATAATTGGTTTCTAGATTGTTCAAGTGTACAATTGGATTATTCCATTGATCTTTCTATCGCTAGTAGAAAGTTGAGCGATCCGTAATTGTCGTGCACGTCGTACACAAGTAGAAAACGTGAGACCTTGCAGAGGTATTCTATGGAGCAATCGTGTATGAAGAAAACATTAGTAAAGAGGACCTTGCGATAAGAGGTCTAGAATCAACCTAAATTCACAAACCCTAGAACATTCGATTGGGTTACACCTTGAGTGCGCTACTACTTGGTAGTTCAGTTGGATAGAATCTGGGGTTCGAGTGCTTCGGTATTCAGTGATACAAGAAGTTTTGGGGATAGCACTACCCTAGCTGCTATTCTACGGTTGGTGATGAATAATTCTAATGAAAGATAGATAAGTATACTACCCGAGTTAACGTTTGGTAACGACGAATGACTCCCTAATCATCTTTCTTCTTATTTTTATTCTTTTTATTTAGTTAATTAAACCAATACCCCTTAGTTATTTACTTTTATTCTTAGTTGGTAATCTAAATAAAATATCAATTACACAGCTCTCTGTGGGAACGATCCTTACTATCGCTATATTACTAGTTAATTAGTGAGAAATATATTGATTAATTTGTTGTACCTACGACACGCATCACACATGTGCTAGCACAAACGCTAACTAGTGGAGTGTGGCTGATTTATGTGATGGAGAGACCAAAATTGACCCGTGTGTAGCGCGGGAGTATGGTTTCAAATAGGAAATCCTTATTTGACCTAATTTTCGAAACCAATCATTGTAAAAGGGAGATAACCCCCCCTTTTTTTTACCGGCGACCACATCTCCCTTCTTTTTTTATTTTTTTTCTCGCCGCTTTCATCAGCAGTGACTCCTTCTGCCGACGACTTCCTGCCGGTTTCCGACACCTAGAAATTATAATTCATGATAATTTCTTTAATGGTGTTGTTGAAGAGGCTACTGACCCTAGCTATGTCGGTAATTTTATTCCAAATATCAATATCACTCATCCGCTTATCGGTGTTTACCCGGGCTATTATCAGTGTAGTCTGCAGAGAAGAGAATATAGACCTCATTTGTTGATTTTAAGACATTTCAGATTTCTTTGTCTGAATTGAAAGGATGGGATAAAGTTATGTTGCAAAATCCTCAAGTGAAGCTGGTTCTGGAAAATGCTAAGATACTCCATGATGTGCGAGCGTCTGAGATTTTGAGAACTAATAAGGATACGAAGGGTCTTCTTGCATTTGCTTCTCGCTGGGGTGGCCCATCTCATTCAACAGTATGTGTTTGGGGTGAGTTAACCATCACTTTAAAGGATGTGGCGGTCTTCCTACAACTTTCTGTTGTTGGTAGCATTCCGCTTGAATGGTATAAGGAGGAGAAGACGCATGGTACCATCCTTATTCAAAAAATAAAAGCTATACAGAAGTCTGTTGGTTGCAATAACAAGAATTATTTGGCTTGGGTTGATCATTGGTGGAATGGAAGTACAAGTTATACCAAAGACAAAATCTTCTTTTGCGAGCACAAAGATAGAGTATGCTAGAATACTCTGTTGGAGTAAGAAGAAACCTTCTCCTGTTAGCCTTATTAGTTTAATAAACAATGATAATAAAGTGAATATCATACCTTGGGGTTCGAGGCTTCCACGTATGATTCCACCAGAGAATTTTGCTGAGAGTTCTGATATTGTCCTACGCTTTGGTCCTACTGGTGAGGGTAATATTGTTACTGTCGGCGAGGATATTTTTATGAAAAGATGTATCCCAGGGTATATCCTCGTTGTTCGCTCCGACGAGTATGTCACACAAAATTATAATATTGACAGAACAACTCGGAAAATGGGTTTTGATCAGTTTATTCCTCGTTTTCGTACCGGGGCACGTCCTATAGACGAGCTTTAACGATCTCTGGGTGCTCATACCATTCCTGATCGAAGCATTCCTTTCCTTCAGGATAATAGAAAAGGACGTGCCACTGATGAATATGCTGATTTCTAGAATGCACATCTTATTCTCCTCAAGAACTTTATGTATGAAAAGCCCTCTAATGTACGCGGTAAGCCTTCTGAGGAGAAGTTGACAGCTCAGCCGAACTTGAGAATTACTTCTAGAGTGAAACATGATTCGATTGTTAAATTGACACAGGTATCTCGAAATATCCTTCGTTTATTCATTATCTTTTGCTCAATAATTAAGCGTCTAATTTGTTTCTTGCAGTCATGGTTCCACGAACACTTTGCTCCTGATATTGCAGCGAACTTCGTTCCTCAGCCTAGGGAGAAGAGGCCACGGATAATTATGCCTGGAAGTGGAGACCTTTCTTTGAAGAAGGTAAGCCCTTTTTGTTTTCTCTTATTCTTCCTTTCTGTACGAAGTATAATTATATCTTATCTTGACAAATACCTTTGTATAGTCTGGGAGCATAACTCGTCAAGGTGACTCGAGTATTCAACCTTTCAAGTTTGGCGTCCCAGCTGTGATTAACTCCTCAGCACCTTATGTTGTAAGTAATTTTTTTTTTTTTTGAAAATTCTTGAGTTGTAGAAATTTTTATCCTGCTGAACTTAATAGATTCTGATTCTTATGAATAATCATCCTTAGGTGACTAGCATAACAGATACTCTAGTATCAGGAGGTATCATTGTGGTTAGAATTACTGAGGAAGAAGAACAATATGACATCGGACCTGACATATTGTCCCATACCGAAGTAATTGAAGAATTCGAATCTGAGAACGAAGAACTTGGTGGCGAGTCGCATTATGAGATGCCTTCTGCTTCTGATAGTTTTCGCGGTTTCAAGTAAGTTTACTTTATACTTTCTTTTGAACTATATTGCTTGTGATATGTCTTCTCTAACCCAGAATCCTGAACAGGTTCTTCCTAATGCGACTGTTGGAGAAAGCAATTTGAGTGGTATTGTTGTACAAAGTGATGATATGATAGAGATTGTTCCAGTTGAGTACCCGAACGCTGAAGTTAGCTTCGACTTCAAGTTTGATAGGATTTGACACAAACACGTGTGCATTGGGGGAATTACCGTTCTGTCTGACTATGCTGAGCTATACACCAAGATATGGGAGAAGTTTGGCCATTTCTTCGTTGGTAATCCTGAAAACTATCGTACTCATGAGAGGAATGTGTCTGCACTGCTTCTAACTATGAATGAGATGATTGTTATTCCCCATAGAGAAATCTTTGAGACAGTTCTTCAAGACTGGAAGAATGCCTTGTAGGAGGCCGAAAGAGATGAGCTTAATGTTGCCTGGCTTCGTCGTCATTTTGAAGCTATTGAAAAGAATTTGCAGGAAAAAGGCGTACATTGTAGCTTGGATACGGTTTCCAAGGCTAAATGTAAAGTTGATATACTTTCTCAGGAGTTGAAGCTTGCGACTAAGGCACTTGATCAAATGGAGAAGGCTATGGGACATTTTCCTGAATATGCGCCAAAGACCAATCCCCCTTTCCCAAGCACAGAAATAAAGTATGCTAGAATACTCCGTTGGAGTAAGAAGAAACCATCTTCTGTTAGTCTTATTAACATAATGGATAATGAAAAAAAGGTGAATTTCAGACCTTGGGTTTCGAGGCTTCCACATGTGATTCCACTAGATTTTTATGCTGAGATATCTGGTATTATTCTACGTTCTTGCCCGAGTGATGAGGGCGAGGCCACTTTTGTGAATAGTTGCACTCCAGGATATATTCTTGATATTCGCTCTGATGAGTATATCATGCAGAGTTATAATATTGATAGGCAAGCTCGACAAATGGGATTTGATGAATCTATTTCTCGCTACCATACCGAGGCGCCTTCTATAGACAAGCTTCCGCGATCTGACGGTGCCCACACCATTTCTGGTCGAAGTATTCCTTTCTTCCAGACCGATAGAAAAGGATGTGTTACAAATGAATACACCATTTTTTAGAAAGCACAACTTACCGTTCTTAAGGAATTCATGTCTGGTGAGCCTTCTGAGGTACGTGGTGAGCCTTCTGAGAAGGAGTTAGTAGATCGGCAAAACTGGAAAATTACTTTGAGACGCGATTCGATTGTTAACTTGACACAGGTATTTGAAACCATTCTTTGTTTAATCATTTTCATTTATTCCACGACTGGATATTTGATTCTTTTCTTGCAGGCGTGGTTCCCAAAGCACTTTGCGTCTGGTATTTTAGCAAATGTCACTTCTCAGTCTGGAAAAAAAGACTATGGGTAGTAATGTCTGGAAGTGGAGTCCGTCCTTGGAAGAAGGTAAGTGCCTTGTGTCTCCTTTTACTCTTCCTTTCTGTATGAAATAAAACCTATATCTTCTTTTTACAAATATCTTTGTGCATTTTGCGAATATAATTCATCAGGGTGACTCGAGTTTTCAACCTTTCAAGTTTGGTGTCCCAGCTGTTATTGGCTCCTCAGAACCTTATGTTATAAGTGAAGTTTCTCCTGAAAATTCTTGAGTTGTAGGAATCTTTGTCTTGCTGCTTTTAATGAATTCTGATTCTTGTGGGTAATCTCCATTCTTAGATGACCAGAAGTAAAGATACTCTAGTATATGGAAGTACTGATATGGCTGGAAGTACTGAGGAAGAATTCGAGATGACCATGGACCTGAAGAATCATTTCAAACTGAAGAAATTAAAGATTCTGAAGCTGAAGAAAAAGAACTTTGTGTTGAGTCGCATTATGAGATGCCTTCTTCTTCTGATGGATTGTCGCAGCTTCAAGTAAGTTTAATTTATAATGTTTCATGAACTATATTGTTTGTGATGTGTCTTTTTTAACCCAGAACCCTGAACAAGTTCCTCCTAACGCGACTGTTGGAGAAAGCACTCCAAGTGGTGCCATTGTACAGAATGATGATGTGATGGAGATTCTTCCAGTTGAGTACCCGAACGCTAGAGTTATCTTCGACTTCAAGTTTGATAGGATTCAACACAAACACGTGTGCATTGGGGTTTTTACTATTCTGTCTGACCATGCTGAGCTGTACACCAAGATATGGAAGAAATTTGGCCATTTTTTCGTTGGTAATCCTGAAAAACTATCATATTCTGGAGACGAATGTGTCTGCACTGCTGCTAATTATGGATGAGATGATTGTTATTCCCCGTAGAGAAATCTCTGAGATAGTTCTTTAAGACTGGAAGGATGCCTTGGAGCAGGAAGAAAGAGCTGAGCTTAATATCGTCTGGCTTCGTCGTCATTTAGAAGTTATCGAAAAGTATTTGCAGGAGAAAGGTGTATCTTGTAGCTTGGAGACGGTCGCCTAGGCTAAATGTGAAGTTGATAGAATTTATCGGGAGTTGAAGCTTGCAACTAAGGCGCTTGAGGAAATGGAGAGGGCATTTGCTGAAGGTGTTGTGCCATTTTTCAAGGACTTTTCTAGGTTTTCCTAATTTCTCATAGGTTTTGAGACATATGGCTTTTTGTGGTTTTATTTTGGGATTATTGAGTAGATAGAGATTTATGAAAAATTTGTAAGGATTTTTTTTTTTGAAAAGAAACAATACTTTGCTTGATTTAAAGAATTTAAATCCTAAATATGAATGCAAGATACTGTAAACATTTTGGAGGAATTACAAATATTGCGTAAAACAGGGAAATAAAGCGGGATGGTGGTAAAATGCCTTAAGCATTGGGAGCTGTCAGCCATTTTCCATGTATGACCACCCCTTATGACTTGTCAGTATTGACAAGCTTGTAGTAACCGCCGATTAAGACTTCGGTGATGAGATATGGCTCTTCTTTAGGAGAGGCTGTTATCTTTTTCACCATATCTCCGACATGGAAGGCATTGGGTTCAGGCCCCTCAACTTCAGGACATGTCTTCTGAATAACATGGTTACTAATTTTCTTCTCTCCAGTAGAGACAATCTATACCCATTTGATAAAATTTTGAAAAAGATCAGTTTCCCATTCACATCGCCGAGTCAGAGTAGGGTTGATATCCGGGTCAAGTCCCCAAGCTTTGATGGGACGTGGGATTGTTGGTTGCAAAGGAATTTGGTTGGATGTGACTTACTTGTATGCGAAACCTTCGAATAGATGATGTCATATTCTCTTCTGCCAACTGCTTCATATCCAGATTCATTGTGCGACGGAACTCATATGACAGGGAATCTTCGGGATTTTCCGGTTTGTTTGAAAGTCTTAGAGGAGTTGTTGCCGACAAAGAAAGTACACTTGCTTCCATCTTGTTGGTACGAATCCATGGGCGTCCCATAATCATGTAGTAACTTGGATCCTCCTTGACAATATGAAATTCGGCATGTGTTCGGGTATCACTTGTTTTTACTTCAAGAGTGATGTAGCCGAAATCACTCATGGACTTTCCTTCAGAATTCTTGATTACGGTCGGCGAGCGTGTAGCTTTGTGCCTGGAAATTCCCGCATCTCTCAGAGTTTTAATAGTGATAGTATTGACATTGGTGCCTCCATCAATCAGTGTCCTCGAACTCGGTGTCCTTGAGGTAAGCAATGGTGAGAAGTCCCCAGCTAGGCTTCCCATTATGTTGGATGACCACATTTGAAGCAGACTTGGGATATGCAGTATCACTTTCAGCTAAAAGTAGACGCTTACCCGATACAACACGATTGCGGCGGTGAAAATATCTTTTCATTTCTCCTTTGATAAGTAAAGAAGCTCACGTATGCACTTCATCATGGACTGGACGGTTTTGTTGACCGAGTCCTCGGAGAGAGTGAAGCTCCTAACTGGGAAGGAATCTTTGTGGATGCCTTCAGTCCCAAGGCGTAGCTCTCCTGAGTCTATCTTTTCTGAAGATACACCTTAACCATTGCATTCGGTGGTAGGATAGTTGACAAATTTTTGGAAGTGACAGTATTTCGGACTTGACATGTCTTTTTCGGTAGGTGGATGTCGCATAGGTGGCAACTTGATAGCTCCGTTTTGCACCCATAATTCCAGCAGTTCGAGGACCTCCTCCATGGGAAAGGGGAAATCTAGAATTGTCAGATCCTTTTTGGTTTGTCATGACTGACACGTAGCCTCGGCTGATCCTTATCCTTGAGTTGATGCTGGGGCTGTTGCTGGAATTGACGCAGCGCGCTTTGTTTGTGACGTTGATTGGGATGTTGCCTTTCTCTTGCCCCCTTCTTCAGTAACAACACATATTGAGTGTTGGGTAGAATGTTGTTTGTTCACCAGACGTCTACTTCCACGAGTGTCTCCATGGATTTTTTCTATGGCGGGCCTTACTCTTTCCAACAAGGATAGAGCAGTTGTTACTGATCTTTTGGCGGCCTCATGTAGCTCAGAGAAGGTTTGAAATCGTAATTTTTTTAATAAAGCACGATAAACAAGAATCATACCATAAATGCAAGGCTCCACAAATTGTTTCTCAGTTAATTCTGTTCATGGCAGTTGAGAGATTTTGTTATGAACCTTTTTACCTATTCATTAGGGTGCTTGTTGTTTCTCTGAAACATTCTTCCCAGGCCCGGGAGAGTGATTTCCTCAGAAACAAAGAAATACTTTTTTAAAAGGTATTGACCATTTGAGACCAACTGGAGATGTTGTTGGGTGCGAGATTGTTGTACCAGGTATAAGCTCTTCCCATAAGATACTTGGAGAATTCCTTGAGCCACTACACTTGGTTATATTCATGCACTCCTAATGATTCCAGGAATTGAGTAACATGTTCTCGAGCATTCTCGGTGCTATCGTACAATGATAATGGAAGAAACGAATACCCGTTCGGCAATGCAATCCTCAAGATTTCAGTTGGGTAAGGGGGTTGATGTTGATGGAATGAAGATGAATCTTCCTTTCCACGGTTTCGCATGAGCCTTTCCAAATCTTCACGAGTGACAAAGTTTTGTTGGTTCCTCTCTGGTAGACGGTCGGTGATAACCTGTACTTCATCATCTTCTTGGACTTATCTCTTGACGTCTTGGCGCCGTCGGCAGTTGTGTTCTTAGCTTTCTCCATTTGACGATGACGTTACTCCGATATAGCTGCCCTGTCAAAGTCTTGAGAAAAGTAAGAACTTCCTTTTGGGTCGTGGCCATGGCTACTTGAGTTTCAGCCAGGGTATCCTGCCGCTTCATCAAATCAACCATGGTAGGTGGTGCATGCTCCTTGTTTTTGGCACCTTCAGTGGTACGAAGAAGAGTCTTAGTATTTTTTAGTGGTGGTATTTTGAGGAGTGATCTCTGGAATTCCACCACTGGTATTGCTGGGGTTAGGAGTGATTGTTGAGCCTGAATTGGGATTGGTTGCTGAACCCAACCTAAGATCCACCATTTTTTGAAAAATTGAAGAATTGGATTCATGACCGAGAGATTGATTTCCCACTGTGGTCGCCAATTGTTAATACCTAAAAATTGATTCTAGGAAAAACAATATACTATAGAAGTACTTTATTTAGATTCAGAGATCAAAATCATACAGAGCAAGTCTAAACCACAATAGTAGCCATACCTCCTTACTTCGGTCACGATGAGAGGAAATGGGTTGATCTTAGAGGAGGGAAGCAAAGAAAGTTGAAGGAATTTTGTGTAGAGTTGCAGAACTATTGAGAGAAATCACAGAGATTATGAGAATTATAAACTTGTAGTGTATTCTAAATTGGTCTAAGGAGTCTATTTATAATAGTTAGGAACACACATACTTTCCTTGTAAAGTTGTGGGAGTAATGAAGAGATGGAGAAGTGGAAATCGTGGGGATAATGACTTAACCGCCTTGGAATCTTTGGGAAACCATGACTCCACTACTCCATTAATCGCTTAAGTCTTACCACTAGTTTGTAACTTCCAGTTCATAGGGTGTTGCCACCCCACATGTTGTTGTAACCGCTTAAACAAAACCCATGAATAATCCCCCCATGTATTATGATTTGATTTCTCGTAAGAATTGATATAGTCATGGATTCAAAGCATGTAAATCTTGTGTAGCATATTTGGTGAATACACGTGTTATTGGCGCAACTAAAGTAAATAATGCTAGTACAAGCAAAGGTGAACGGCGCGACAGCTACACAAGCGTGTTGCGGCAACAGGGACGCGACTGGAATATCAGAGGTGCGCCATCAGGGGCGTGGCTGGAGCAGCAGCAGCTATCGTTGCTGACAGTGCAAGTGCTAGCGCAAGCGCTAGCACTGCTGCACTAGATCTTCTGCACCTTTGTGAGCTCTTTTGCATGACTTCTTTTGGCTTTGTTGGCTTTGTTGCCATGTTGGTTTGATGTGTTTGCGCTGGGAGCATGGCTAGGGATTGTCTTGTACTTGTTGGTGCCAGGACTACTGCCTATATGCTAATTGTTGGCATTTGCTAATGCTATGACCATGACTATGGCCTATCTAAGGTTTCTCAGTCTTGTGAGATTTAGTTGTTAGTATTTATGCTTAATTTTATGTAGTGCATACAGAACATTTTCAAGAGATTCAGTTGTAGAAGTTTGTAACTTGAAATTATGCTTGATACGATTCTGCAAATAGATGGTATGCATCTAGCTAATGTTTTTATTCAGATATGGCATAGCCTCTATTATGGAATGTATGCAATTTTGTATAATCAACGTGTTCTGATTAGTACAGATAGTTTGCATGGATGCATATGGTGATGAAGGTTTAGCTGGGTAAAGTCCTGAAATCTTGGAGGCATATACATATATAAAAGATCTATTGGACTAGTTTAGCCACGAGCTGAACATGTATTTTTCAATTCTCTTGCGGAATGTAAGATAGCAGTATGTATTTATAATTCTAATACTGGGTCAGGAATTCATACATATTTATTTTATGCTTCTGCAGTTAGGCGAAAAGCAATATTTACTATTTTTCCCTTTAACAAAAACCCACCATCAACAGTAGTTTATTCTTTTATTGATTAAGGATGAATTCAATTTTCTAGACGTAAAGCTTTATTAGTTAATGCAAGTTTGTTTGAAGTTATTATCATCATCGTTTGTTTTTACTATATCTAGGGTTTATGATTGGTTTCTAGAGTGTTCAAATGTACATTAGATTATTCTATTGATCATTCTATCGCTAGTAAAGAGTTAGGTGATCCGTAATTGTCGTGCACGTCCTATACAAGTAGAAAATATGAGACCTTGCAGAGGGACTCTATGGAGAAATCGTGTGTGAAGATAACACTAGTAAGCAGGACCTTGCACTAAGAGTTCCGATGCTAGGATCAACTTATATTCATAAACCCTAAAGCATTTGATTGGGTTACACCTTAAGTGCGCTACTACTTGGTGGTTCAGTTGGATAGAATCTGGTGTTCGAGCGCTTCGACATTCAGTGATACAAGGAGTTTTGGGGATAAAACTGCACTAGCTGTTATTCTATGGTTGGTGATGAATGATTCTAACGAAAGATTGATAAGTATACTACTCGAGTTAACGTTTGGTAATGGCGAAGGACTCCCTAATCATCTTTCTTCTTATTGCTATTCTTTTTATTTAGTTAATTAAACTAATCCCCCCTAGTTATTTTACTTTTATTCTTAGTTTCTAATCTAAATAACATATCAATTACACAGCTCTTTGAAGGAATGATCCTTACTATCGCTAGATTACTAGTTAATTAGTGAGAAATATATTAATTAATTTGTTATTCCTATGACACGCATTACACCTGTACTAGCACAAATTCTAACTAGGTTAGTGCTTCCAGCAGCGCAACGGCCTAACACATGCGCTAACTAAGTTAGCATCGCCAACATCGCAATGACCCGTGCTAGCACATGCACTAACCTAGCTAGCGCTGTCAGCAGCGCTTGTGCTAGCACAAGTGCTAACTAGTTAGCGCCAGTAGCACTAGTGCCAAGCCTCCTCCTCTTTACTATTTCCGCGTCTTTTAGCTCTTTACTCTTGTATCTATGCTCGTGACAGCCTTTTCCCTTGATAATTGTTGATGGTGGATTTTTGAAAAAGGAGAAAATTTTAATATCATTTTTCCTAGCTGCAGAAGCATGAAATAAATATGTATAAATTCCTGACCCGGCATCAAAATTATAAATACACACTTCTATCTTACATTTCGCAAGAGAATTGAGAATGCATACTCAGTTCATCGCTAAATTATCTCTGTAGCTCTTTATATATTTATGCGCTTCCGAAATTTCAGAGCTTTACCTAGATAAACCCTCGTTATTTTATGTGCATTCATATAAACTATTTGTGTTAATCAAACATTGATTATACAAAATTACGGACATTCAGAATAGAGGCTACGCCATATCTGAATAAAAATGCTTATTAGATGCATACCATCTAATTGAAGAGTCGCATCAAGCATTGTCTCAAGTTGCAAACTTCCACAGCTGAATCTTTTGAAAATGTTTTGTATGCACTGCATAAAGCTAAGCATAAATGCCAACATTAAATCTCATACAATTGAGAAACCATAAATAGGCCATAAATATGGCTACGACATTAACAAATATCAAAGCTAGTGGTGCACAAGCAATAACCATGGCACTAGCCATTTATATCCTTAGAAAACCCTATCCACAGTCTCAACACAAATAAGTGGCGTACACACATATTCAAAAAGGCCAGATAAGAAACCCAATAATGACAATACGCCAAGGGGAAGAATAAGCTAGCATCGGCAGCGGCGCTACCTTAACGCCAATGCTAGCTTTCTCCCTCTTTTCCTTTTACGCGTCTTCTAGGCCTTCACTTTTGCACCTATGCTTGTGTTAGCCTTGCTCCTTTGATATTAACACCAATACTTGGCCGTAATCATACTATGTTGACACAAAGACATCAATAACACTATCTTATAAATTCACGTGTTGAGTCCATGACTCCACTAACTCTACGAGAAATTAAGTCATAATGGGGGGGATAAAACATGGGGTTTTGGTCTGGCGGTTATAGAAACATGGATGTAACGACATCCCATGATAAGTAAGTTACAAAGTCGTGGAAAGTGTGAAGTAGTTAACGGAGTAATGGTTTCCCGAAGATTCCAAGGCGGTTAAACCATTAACCCCACAAATCTCACATCTTCATATCTTCACTATCTCCACAAGGAAACGTGTGTCCTCTTTACTATTATAAATAGAACACTCATCCCATTTAGAAACACAACAAGCTTACGAATCTCTCAAGCTCTGTTACTTTCTGAATATTTCTACAATTCTACACACAATTCAACACACTCGTCTCCTTCAAATTTCTTTGCTTCCGTCCCCTAAGATCAACCCATTTTCTCTCCTTGTGACCGAAGCAGAACGGAGCGGCTACTATTGTGGTTTAGGCTTGGTCTGTACGATTTTGACTTCCGAATCTAAAGAAAGTAGTTCTACAGTACATTATTTTTCCTAGGATTAATTTTTAGGTTTTAACAATTAGCGACCATAGTGGGAGATCAATCTCTCGGTCACGAATCCAATTCTTCAACTACTTGGAAATTAATCTTCAATCACCCAAAATGGTTGGTCTTAGGTCAGATTAATTTACTAACCCTAATGTTTCCCCTGTCAATACCAATGGTGATGTTCATAACTCCTCTCCAACATTCAATGGCATCACCAACCTGCATCTCACCAACGGTACTATTGAAGCGGTTGAAACACCAATCACTCTGGATGAGTTAATGCGAAGACAAGAATCTCAAGCAAGAATTCTAGCAAGAATAGAAGATGTGGTAGGTGTTCTATTCTCTTCTCTCGTAAAATTAATAGAAAAGGTAGGATGTCGCAGCGCTTTAGAATGAGGCACAGGCTCCACAAAACGAGGGATAAATTTCTCAACTGGTGATCCTCCACCTCACAACATTGGGAGCTTCACCACTACCGAAAAACCAGTGAGCCAGGAATCCATATTCTTAATTTAAAACTTGTGCTAAATTCTTCATTTTTTTAAGGACCAACGTGTCGACACCTTTGATGCTATCGACCGTATAGCCGTGGACAAGCACCTGGCGCCATCTCTGATGGAAATAGAAACGGCCATGTCGGATAGACCAACTATAAACAACGTCACCTTCACAGAAGAGGACATGATGGTTGAAGAAGGTTACAATCGAGCCATGTACGTCACCGCTCACGTCAAGGAGACCGAATTTAAAAGGGCCTTTATCGATACAGGAGCAGCTGCCAACATCATTACACTTAGGACGCTCAAAGTTGCACAAGTTCCACAAAAATAGATCATACAACATCCCATAGTAATGAAGGATTTCGAAGGTAATCGCACTAATTCCTATGGTCATGTTTATTTAAATTGGCGAGTTGGTCTCATTGTATCTGAGATAAAATTCCAAGTCATTACGAAAGAGCCTGAATACCATACGATACTGGGACGTCCATGGCTACATGACAACAAAGTCGTTTCTTCCACCTACCATCAATGCGTAAAAGCAGTGTTGGGCGGAAAATTCGTGCACATAATGGCATCGTCATCACCCTACACTCCCATATATGATGCTAAGTTCTTCAAACCAGAGGATGATATTGTCGAACCATCCAACAAAGTCTACAGCACGCCGTTGCCTGACTGGGCATCAATACCAGACGAACCATCAACCTTTGCCGTAAAATCCAGGTCACTAAGAACGACTTCCAAACCTCATGGATACCACCATAGGACATCCGGTGTCACAAATCCTTAATCTACTAAGAGAGGCCATAGTTTTATGACTGGTTGTGACAACAAAGGAAGAGTAGTCTACCTCCGCAGTTATTGTTAGCAATTAACATGGGAGGCATACAATGAGTCTCCCAGCCCAAAAATATGCATCCACAGAGAGGAGCAATATCACGAAGAAGTTCAAGACGCGCCGCGAAAATTACAAGATGGTACAGATACTACGACCGATACGCTTGAAACCATCAACTTAGGAACGAAGGAGAATCCACGACCGGTTTCAATCAGCTCAGCCTTGTCACCAGAAGAAAAAGTAAGGTTTCTTAATCTACTTAAGGAATATCAAGATATCTTTGCCTGGACTTATGAAGAAATGCCAGGGTTAGATTAAAAACTGGTCACTCATCACTTACACGTCACTCCTGACGCCAAGCCAGTTAAACAACAACTTAGACAATTCAGGCACGAAGTTGAGGAATAAATCAAGACCAAAATCCAAAAATTACTGGTAGCAGGCTTCATCAAGCCTATCAAACACCCCACATGGTTGGCCAACATTGTACCTGTCAAGAAAAAGAATGGGAAAATAAGGTGTTGTGTGGATTTCAGGAACTTGAACAAATCTTATCCCAAGGATGACTTTTCTCTCCCGAATATCGACATACTCGTAGATGCTACCAATGGACATGGCATGTTTTCGTTCATGGATGGCTATAATGGTTACAATCAAATAAAGATGTATGAGTATGATGATGAGAAGACCACGTTTCAAACTCCTATCGAAAATTTTTATTACACGGTACTGCCCTTCGGATTGAAGAATGTCGGTGTTACTTATCAAAGATCCATGACAACAGTCTTTCACGATATGATGCATAAACAAGTGGAAGACTATGTCGATGATGTGGTAGTAAAATCCAAAACCAGAGCATCTCATGTAGATGTCCTACGCCAAGTCTTCGAGAGATACCGTGAATACCACTTAAAGATGAATCCTCTGAAATGTGCCTTCGGTATCTCATCCGGGAGGTTTCTGGGATTTCAGGTAACGAAAAAAGGAATCAAGGTGGACCCGACCAAAACACAGGCTATCACCACCATGCCACCACCATGCACCGCAAGGGAACTTAAAAGCTTCAGGGGAAAAGTATCATATATTCGACACTTTATTCCTGGATTAGCTCAATTTGTTGCTTCATTTACACCCCTATTGAAGAAAGAGGCGAATTTTATCTGGTCATCCACACATCAAAAGGCATTTCACCATATTCAACAATTGATATTATCACCAGTTGTTATGAAATCTCTAACTCCCGGAAAGACATTACTTATCTACACGACCTTCAGTGAAATGTCCATAGGATCCCTATTGGCTCATGAAGATGACATGGGGAATGAATGTCCCATATACTATCTCATTCGTACACTAAGAGATTCAGAGCTGAGATACACCAAAGTTGAAAGAGCGTGCCCATCCTTGGTGCATATTTTTCAGAAGTTTCGGCATTATTTTCTGGCAAATAGAGTGATGTTGATGGCTAAGGATGATCTCATAAAAATTTTACTATCAAAACCTGCTCTCATAGGACGAACGGGAAAATGGTTGTTACAAATGTCAGAGTTTGACATATCATGTGTATCACCAAAATCAATAAAGGTATAAGCGGTCACAGACCTACTTGCAGTTTTCCAAGAGAAGATGATACAACAACTCATGAGGACGTACCTGGAGAATTCCCAGACATCTCGCTCGCTGAAGAAGAACCTTGGTTATTATACTTTGATGGTTATGCTGCCCCAAGAAACAATACTGGAGGAGCCAGCGTTGTACTTGTTTCGCTAGAAGTTAAAATATTCTCATATTCATTCAAGCTGGACGATAAATGCACCAACAACTCCGCTGAGTATGGAGCCTTTCTATTGGGACTATCGTTAGCCAAGCAAGATGGAACGGCACGTCTCGAATTACAAGGGGACTCGAAGTTATTAGTAAACCAGATGAATGGTGTATATTCTCTCAAGGAAGAAACACTAGCCCTGGATAGGGCCGAGGCATAAAAGCTTTTAACTTACTTTGTCGAGGCGACGATCGTACATACAGGGCGTACCAACAACAGACACGCTGATTGCTTGACTACTCTAGCATCGAAACTACAATTCAAAGATTCATAGGAAACCTTCACTAAGCAAAGACGTACCATTCCCTCGACATGGATGAATAAGCATTGCGAAGAGCAAGCCAACGACTGGAGGACGCCTATTATCCAAGAGCTTAACAATTTGCACAACCAAGGGAAGGTCAGTATTAAAAAATTAAAACATTTTTTTCCATTACATGGAATATTATATCATAGAAACTCAGATGGATGTCTGTCGAGATGTTTGGGGGATGATGAAGCACAAGGGAGGCTTAATCAAGTACACCGTGAGATGTGCGGTCAAACACTAGTGGTAACCTTATATAGACGTCTCCAACTTCTTGGGTATTACTGGCACCATGGAGGCACAATCCCGATTATTGTAGGGATATTTCTCCAATTGTCAAATTCCGCCACAACAGTCAGAAGTACTCACAATACACGATGCTTGGGACTGGCGGGACTCATGTATCAAATATCTTCGAGATAATATCACACCTCATAAAAAATGAGAAGCGGCACGATTGATCCGAAAATCCAAGAGGTCTGTATTTCCCGAAGGAATGCTTTACCGAAAGAGCTTCAACGACGATTTGCTACGATGCCTAGCGGAAGAAGACATTTAGACAGTCCTAAAAGAAGTACATGAAGGAGAACACCAGGGTAAAAGAAAATTATTTCTCCAAATCCATGAGAAATATTATTGGTCGACCATGAAGGACGATGCAACTTTGTTTGTTTAGAAATATCATCAATGTCAAATCCACAACAATCTCATTCACATACCTTGCCTTCCTCTTCACTCGGTAAGCATCCCTTAGTCATTCTACAACTGGGGACTAGATCTCATTGTCAAAATCTAACCATCCTCATCAAAGCAACATGAGTATACACTCACTGCCGTAGAACATTTCCACAAATGGGTCGAAGTTGTACCTCTCAGAAGCACGACCGGAGCAACTATAGAGACCTTCATTAAAAAACATATAATATGCAGATTTGGAGTTCCAAAACACATCATAATAGACAATGGTACTCCATTTGCAAATAAATGTGTGCAAAACTTACTCAAAAGTTATGGAATCAAGCAGGTATTCTCCACCCCGTACTACCCTCAAGGAAATGGGCGCCAAAAGCACCAACAAAACTCTCATCAGAATCCTAATTCGTACTGTTTATGATCATCCAAGAACATGACACAAAAAGTTGGCTATGGCTTTATGGGCATACAAAACTTCTCCTAAAGGTTCTACATGGACCTCCCCATATTATCTTATATATGGGGCCGATGTAATTCTACCTGCTGAAATTAAATTTCCATCATCCAAAATCGCAGTAGCAAGCGGAGTTTATTGGTACGAGTCCGAAATACCCAATTCTCGAGTAGCGGATCTAGACGTACTCGAATTCAGACGAGCCAAAGCAAAAAAATATGCAAAGACTTATCGAAAAAGGATTTCCATAGCGTACGAAAAAGTAGTACAACCAAGAGTATTTCAGGTAGGGGATATGGTACGTAGAACCTCTAAACATATTCGACAAGATATGTCCGCTCCAAAGTTTTCTCCAAAGTGGGAAGGGCCTTATGTGATCTCTAAGGCCATGCTAAATGGATATTACGAGCTGGTTAATATGAATGGAGAAGTCGTGGGGACATTAATTAATGGCAAATGGATCAAGGCATATTATGCCTAAAACATTTTAATCATTTAATTCACAAGTTCAATATAATTCCAAAACATATACTTGAACTTTCAAATTCAAAACCCACTACATTCATCTGAAACATTCTTTATTCAAAACTATTCAAACC
>JAJJMC010021751.1:1884674-1895593 GCA_023531435.1 Papaver californicum | reverse complement strand
TGATTGCGACATTATGGTAACTCGTATCATCTGACTCGGCAATGCTAAGCAAGAGATGATTGTTGCCACACTTGATGAGGTAGTTGCAATTCAATTTGATGGATTGTTCATAATTCCTTGTAACCGTTGCGGTATGGAATGGCATGTGCCTAGATGTTGCACACTTGGCAAGAATATGCTAAGTGCAGGCTACAGCGCATGGTCGAAGTAGAATTGATGAAGCGCAAGCTTAGGCTTGAAATAGCCTAGGTGTTGGTCCAAGGCATGAGTAGGACTGGACAATGATCAAAATTATATGATTCTTGCGAAAGGCATCCCCGTTAGCTTGTATAGCCTTCAACCCTTGGTATAATGAGGGTAAGTTGGAATGGTATGCTAGTCAAAAGCATTCACCATGGGCTGTAATGACGTTGCACCCTTTGTAGGTCAAGGGTGTGTTGGAACGATATGGAGACTACGGTTCAGTATCATGCTTGCAAAGTATGTTTGGAAAGGCAATTATGCCTGGAACGGTGTAAACGTAGCTCGAAGGATGTGGGAACTACGTTTCAAGTATAATGCTTATAAGGCATGCTTGGAAAGAAAAAATTTACCTGCACTTTCCAGCGAGAAGTTAGGCTTTAGAGTCGGGTTAGACTTGTTAAACTCACGCATCGGGGAGTTCTGGCCTGCCCAAGCGTAGCGCGCCGGAGGCGGAATTTTTGGTCCGTGACACTTTGTCTCTCATTGTCTGACAGCCTCTTTTTCTCTTTTGTTCAATCATCCAGAGAAAGTAAACAAGCCAGGCCACATCGTGCTTAATTTTTAGCGGCATGGCATGCTTAGTCTTGTTTAACACTATTTTCCATAACTTTGAGTCTTATATGAACTACCTGATAAAAGAAATAAAACAATAATACTAACACAAAATTAAGTACTAGAAAATACTAATTAAGAGGTAAATATGTATAAATTATGCATGTATCATTAGCAGAAAAGGTGACTCTCCCATAGCTTCTCTTTTGGTTGTGCGGTATGCCCATATTACGTTGTGCAATTACTCACACCATCTCCTCTTGTACTCGTCCGAAGTCTTTTTCAGGTTGAGTGCGATTGTCTTGTTAGTTGCTTCGGCTTTTCCATTATTCTGAGGGTAAATGGGCGTTGACTTGTTCTTCTGTATATTGAAAACATTGAACATCAAATCAATGTTTTTCCTTTGAAGTTGTTTCCCATTATCTGAGACTATAGCCCCAGGTATGCCAAATCTGCATATGATATTTTCAAATAGAAATTTGAAAACGTCTTTATCTCTGATGTTAGGTAGCGCAGCTGCTTCCACCCATTTGGTGAAGTAATCTGTTGCGATGATGAGGTATTTTCTATTTTGCGTCCCTTCCACCTATGGGCCCGCTATGTCCACCCCCCATTTTTTACAAATGGCCATGGACTTAGGACATAACTCAAAGCCGTTGTTGGCACCTTAATCTTTTTTCCGAATCTTTGGCACTCTTCGCATCTTCTTGCCATGTGCAGAGCATCCTGATTCATGAATGGCCAATAATAGCCTTGAATTTTTGCCTTTTGTGCCAATGAGCGTATCCCATTATGATTTCATGCGTCTCTGTAGTGGATGTCTGTTAGGATTTTCGGTCCTTCTCTTGATAAGTAGCGTAGTAATGGCCCCAAAGAGGACATTCGATATAAGTTCCCGTTTCTGAGTTAATAGCTAAAAGATCTTGCTCGTATCTTCCTTGCTTGTTTGATATCAAAAGGTAAATTTCCATCTTTGAGTTATTAATGAATTGGGATTCTCCAATCCTCCTCAGCTTCATTCACAACTTCTTATCGCTACGATTTCTGTAGCCAAGACTTCCACTTGCTTTGTTGATGGCTCGTAGATTCTTCCTATGGGGATTACTCGCGCATTCTCGTCCTTTAGAATTGACGCAAGGTAGGCTAACACATATGCATGCATGGTTTCTTTTCAGTTGAGGTGCCTGAAATTTACGTTGCGTATTTGGGCCGAATAATGTTGTATCATTTTAAGGTACGTCATCAAGTTTTATTTATGACCTGGTACTTCTGATCTATCTGGTGTACAACCAGTTGTGAATCACTGCTTATTCGTACATTTGTTAAGTCAAGCTCAATGCTTAGGCACAAAACTTGTATTACTGCTTCATACTCTGCGATATTATTTGTTGTTTCAAATTCCAACCTATATGCATGGACTATGTGATCTCCTGTTGGAGTGGTAAGAACTACTCCAATCCTAGATCCTTCGTTGTTAGAATAACCATCCATAATTATTTCTCACCTTCGTAAGTTTACCTTATTCAGGATGTCTTGTGGTTCTTGTTCTTCTTCCTCTAGTCCTGGTATGTCCGCTACGCTGACATCATATGTTAAAGGAAAGTCCGTTATGACTTGGGACTTTTCAGTTGTTCTTGGCTCAAAGCTGATCTAAAATTGCTTGATTTCCACATTCCTTTATCCACCATTCCCACTCTTTCATCGCTCTCAAGGACTTGCCCGATTGGAACCTTTGATAATACAATTACGGGATAAGCTAAGAAATAGGTACGTAAATTTTGTGTTACCCAAACAAGCACTAATATCATCTGCTCCATTTTGGTGTAGTTTCGTTCAGCTGAGCTGTGCGTTTTACTTACGTAGTAGACTGGTTTTTCTACCTTGCAGTTCATTCTTACTAAGATAACAATTATAGCGTTGTCAGTTGTAGATAAATATAGGGTTAGAACTTATTTGCGCTTCGGCTTTTGCATGATTGGAATTAATGCCAAGTATTCCTTTATATTTTTGAATACGTGTTCGCATTACTCAGTCCAACCAAATCTGCATCCCTTCTTGAGTGTGTCAAAATATGTTTTGCATCTATCTGATGACCTTGAGATGAATCTTCTCAGCGCAGCTAGCTTCCATAACTCCTTTGATATTTTTTGGTGAGGGAATTTCTGTGATGGCCTTTATCTTTGCTGGATCTACCTCTATCCCTCTCTCAGTTACCAAATATCCTAAGAATTTACCTGATGTTACTCAAAACGTGCATTTTCCTGGATTGACCTCCATTTAGTACTTACGCATCGCATCAAAAATTTCTCGTAGGTCTGATAAATGATTGCTAGCGTTTTTGGTTTTGACTAAGATATCGTCTACATAGACTTCCAAGGAATGTACAATCCAAGGTTTGGAAATGTTTTTGACTAATCTTTGGTATGTTTCCCCAGTATTTTTAGTCCGAAAGGAATTCTAGTATAGTTAATAGAGGCCGCACGGAGTAAAGAATGCAGTGTGCTCTTGATCCTCTTCTGCTAGCGCAATCTGGTTGTACCCTGAGCATCCATCCATAAATAACAGAGCTTTGTATCCTGAGGTTACATCTACCAGTTGGTCGATGTTTGGTAGCGGATAGTTGTCCTTTGGACATGCTTTGTTGAGATTGCTGAAGTCAATACAAATGTGGACTCCCCCATTCTTTTTGGGTACGATAACCATATTATAGATCCAGGTAGGGTAGTGTGCTTATCTAATGAAGCCTGCATCTACCATCTCTTGCAACTCTTTTTCTACTGCGTCACGTTATATTAGGGCTACCTTTCTGATGCTCTGCTTGAAAGGTTTCGCGTCTGGACTAATCTTCAAGTGGTGGCATATGATTTTTGGATCAATGCGTGGCATATAACTTAACTTCCACACGAATAAATCCATGTATTCTCTGATTAACGCAAGCAATGCCTCCTCCCTTTCTTTCCCCAACAAGGTTCCTACTTTGATCAGCTTTGGCTCCTCTTTCGTTTTGATTTTAATTTCTTTGGTTGGTTCTACTGCGGAGAAGGTAGCCTTTGGTGCACCGATGAAAGTGGCTTTCTGTAATTGTTATTTGGTTTGTTCGGCATTCTCTTACTCCAAGGATTTTTCCTCTGCGTTAGCGGAATTAAGTTTATCCGCGGGATTGGTATCGTAGGTTAGGGAAGCTGTGTTGACCATGTAGTCCTGGAATTCTTTCTCATTTTCTTTTGCCTTGCGCTCTTTCCTTCGTTCATGCTCAACTTTGGCCTTTTCTTAATTTATCCTTATCATCACAGTGTAGGACCCATAATCTTCCTATGATCATATTGTATTGGAAGGGTGCATCCACAACCGAGAATCTTGTATTGATATTTAATGGCCCTGCATTGACTTGAAGAACAATTTCCCCTTTTGGGATAGACGTAGAGCCATTAAAACCATATAAGGTATATGGGGGATAGAAAAATTTGTTCGTCAAGCAACCCCATGCTCTTAAATGGTTCATAAAATAGGATGTTGAGGAAACTTCCGCTGTCAATTAATATCTTTCTAACATTCCACCCATGGATGGGCAACGTTAATACCAATGGATCGTTGGGAACCTCTATCTCCTGATCCATATCCTTTGATGAGAAGGTGAGTGGTGTATTCATCCAAGGATCTCAATCAGTGAGCAACTCCTCTTCTGCTACCTTGAAGATTTTATGCTGCTTTATTCTCTTGCGGGTGTGATCCAGAAAGGTTTCAGTCACAGTTTCTGCTATTGTGGATTCTAAGCATGTAATCATATGAATGTATTTTGCATTATCTGGGAGTTGGATGCGGTTAACATTATTTGTTGGTGCGGGGATTTTTTTTAGGTCCACGAATTCTTGCAGATACCCTGCGTTGATGAGATCTTGAATCGTGTGTCTGATATGTTTGCAGTACTTCGTGGAATGCCCCATGTATAGTGGTATTCACAATAATCCTTGTGATCTTTTGTTCGCATCAGGGTGCTTCCCTTTGGTATTGGGATACGTAAAGTTTGACAGATGTCCCGCTGCTCTTCGGATATGAATAGCGCTAGTATTTATCTTTGTAAATACTCGATCCCTGAAAGATTCCCTCTTTGCGCTACGATCATTACCTTTTCCGCCTTTAAACTTCATACGCTTATCCTTGTAGTCAGAACCTCAGAATCGTTTTGATGCTCTTTTTGCACTCAGGCCTTCTATTGGATCGATGGATAGTGTCCTTTGCGGCTGCGCTAATCCTTTTTGGAAGGAACGTGGATCATCCTTATGGACCTCCTGAAGTGAGATGTACTTGACCTGGATAGTGCACAAGTCTCACAGCGTAGCTAGTAAATTGGCACGCAACTCTATGAAAATGGGTAAAGTTCTTACCAACCCATATTTATAGCAATTAATTGCTACCTCGGGACTTCACCTTTCAAATAGCGTGGCAAATTATCTGCCACCTATCTGTGTATTCCCTTTAGGTCTCTCTTGGACCTATTGAAAAAGAAAACATTCTATCGAGCCTTACCCTCGTAGCTCGATCGTACATGTATGTTTCCATGAACAACTTTGATAGCTGCTCAAATGAATCAATAGAATTTGCTAACAAGTTATCAAACCAGGTGAGTGTGTTATCCTTCATGCTTGAAGGAAAGAACCTGCACATGATTGCGTCGTCATGCTCCCAATGTGCAAGTATTCTAGAATAGTACTTTAGGTGCGCTGCGGCTTCCGTAGTCCCATCAAAGAAGTTAAATGTTGGGAGAGGACACTTAGACGGGATAGGTGCGCTGATTAGGTGGTGCGACAATGGAGTAGTGCGCGCTTCGTGGAAGATTTTCTCCAATCTTCCCCCGTTCTGCTTTGCTTTTAAGATTGCGAGTCTTCTCCCAATTTCAGCATTTGTTCAAAAATGTCATTGAGCTGCTGAAAGGATCTTTGAGTTCGAGTTCATGTGTTGGATACAGTTATGTCCTTAAAGGGATTGTAGGTTGAGTCTGCTCTAGATACGCTTTGCACTCGCTGGTGCGGGTTTACCTGGTGCACTACCATCCTCCTATCTGGAATCTGATTTACTCTTTCTAGATGAGTACGCTGCCTGGGTATCCCAACACAGGGTCTTCGGTCTCCTGCATGTGACGTATCTACTCTTTTCTGTATCCCAGAGAGGATATTTCTGCCCCATTCGACAGAAGATTCCTCAGCTCCTGATTTTCTTTGGTCAGCGCAAGCTATCTATCCTCATGTTCTTTGTATACTCTAGCTAGTTCATCCAACTGAGTCTGAATAACACGGTTTCATCTGACCTATCATGACCGTTGGTTTGGTTATTGATAGGCACACCTTCTGTTTGGGGCATAGTTATCAGGGGAACGACATTCATCTGATGACCTAAGTCATCTACTCGTGGTTAAACCCTGCTCGTTGAAGGCAAGTTTGGATTAAACCCAACAAGGTGAGTGAATCCTGATGGGTGTGTGAGATGATTCTGCCCCATTCCCTCAGTTGGTGTGACTTTTCCTTTTTCACGTACACGATCATTGTTTCGGATGTCTCCAGTATCAATTGTGATATTTTCGTAACCGCGTGAGGCGATTATCATGTCCTGGTTAGCAGCTATCTGACTCCTTGTTTGCACATGAATTTCTCTTTGATTCAGCATCTGGCCTGATTTCACCATCTCGGATTGAACCTGATTTCTTTAAAGAGGAAAATGGTTATCACGAATCTGGTTTGCGCAACTGCTCGATTCTTCACAATCTATTCCACGTAGAGGAGATAAATCGTGCTTGAATAAGGTAATAGGGCGAGTACATGAAAACAAAGAATCTTAGTGCATACTTTTTTTTATTAGTAATTTTTTATATCTAGTATTCCAGATCCGTTGAGAGGATTTTAAACTCAACAAAACAAGAACGAAAGGACGCAACAGTTACTATGGAGTAGAGCTTAGTTCTTTCTTTTTTTAGATCTTGAAAATAAAACCGATCTAATATAATGAAAATATGAAAACACAAGGACACAAGTCCCTGTTTCAAGCGCCAAACTGTAAGTACTATTTTTCTTATAGTTTACGTAAAGAATAAATATAACCACAATTCAGCGTAGTTTGTGCAATAAAAACAATTATGAGTAAAGTACTGAAATATGTTAAGGTGGTTGTGTTACTCAGATAATGTCAATGAGCAAGCTTACTGCAATAATCTAAGTAAATTTAATGTAAATAAAGCAAACAACCAAATTAACACTTAACACAAGAGGATTTACGTGGTTCGACTATGCCTACGTCCATGGGGTAATGAGCTTATTAGTTTATTAAGTATCTTGGTTTGGTTTACAAGTGAAAAAAGAAAGACTATGATTACAATGGAGTGACTTGACTAGACTTATGGCTTTCTTTTCTCTCTTGGATCTAGCAAATGTTCGACCCATTCTCTTGAGATCAAGTCTAGTATTTATAAACTTTCTTTTTGCCAGTTATCTTTAGTTGCGCAGATGAATGAGAAGTCCTTTTCTTGTTCCTGTTGTGATCCCACTAAGGATCCTGGTCCCCTGAGAAGTTTCCACCTATCTCTGCGTCTCTGACTTAGCATTTAATACTGAGTGGAATCCATCCATGCGCCTGACATCTCTAAAAGATTCTACGCATAGTTGACGTCAGAAGATAATTTATGGATCTTCCACGTCTTTTCCTCGAGATGTGTTAAAGTGAATCAGGCAATGATCCATTGCATCTCTTTGATTCCATACTACTCGTGTGTAACATAACCTTGGCATAGATCTGGCTCCAAAAGGTGCCATGTGTCAATTAGAATATTTGTATTCAAAAGGATATTAGCACATTACATAATTTAGTTCGCATATTTTTGAATCTAGTACATTAGTACATCGTTAATGAACCTCTAAGCACGTTTTCTCAACACGTTACATTTTCTCGTGTGCATGAACATTCTTTCCCAATTTTGTATTTGTCATAGGCTATTAAATCATTTGACCTGAATTTAAATAAGTTACACGTTAATATGCAAACATTAAACAATGAGATATGGATAAACATGTCGAATTATTCACTTTTTCTCTACGAGAAGCTTGTGGATGATGGTCGGTAACCGTTATTCTAATTTTACTGAACTCTCGCATATCCCTTTTGATTTGTCGAATCTAAACGCTAAATTACTCCATTTGTGATGTTTAGGATTCGCGGTGCGCTTATAAAATTATTCTTTAACTCTCTTCAAAAACATAAAATAAATTTTACTAGGTAGTTCGTGGAAGACGAGAATGAACTATCTAACAAGATCCATATCTTCTTCCAGTTTCCATGCTATTTTCCCAACTTTATTTGAGTAGTGGATGAAGTGGGAGTCAATAAAAGGTACAAGTTTGTATAAAATTAGGATTGGGAAAGAGATCATCCTTATATAGAGGAAGACCCAACAACTAGTTTTTTCAAAAAAAATAAAATATGGGTGAAATAGTTTGGCACAATAGTCTACCGATGGCGACTTAACAAAATGTTGGAAAATTTGGCTTGTTATAATCAGACGATATATATGTCCACATTGACTGATTTCAGGATAAATAACAGCCAGAAAATTGGCTTTTCCTTTAATAATAATCGGTCAATATGGTTTTCCACAACGACCGATTGTAACCTAAAAAACAAACAGAGAATTGGCATTTTCTCTGGCTCAAAGAATCGGTCGATATGAATGTATTTCAACCGATTTTGTAAGCCTGATAAACTTTTGGCATGTTTGGCCCAGAATCGGTTGATATGTATGGCCATATTGACAGATTCTAAAATTGTAATTTCTATCAAAAACCATAATCATTCGATATATATGTCCACACCGACTGGTTTTGAGTTGGATGCTCATATTCTACCATGACGGGAGCTACCCGTACAAAGAATTCATGTTGTAGATCCCCAAACTTGCGTTTTACACGTGGAAAGAGCATGTTGAGGATAATAGTTCCACATAGACCAAACTCCTAGCTTAGATCCTCAATATAAGTCGAAAGGCCACTCCACTCATTTTCAATTGGTTTTGAGTTGGATGCCTACATTTTATCATATCCATCATAGACCCATCCATAGAACCCAATACGACCTCGTTTTGAATAACCTTTTTTTACGAGCCATTCCGCTCCTGCCTATTGATCTTCAACGTCTATGCTCCCCATCTTGTACTTGACAGAATTCTCAAACTTCATTCCACGTCGAGTTGTTCCTCTATTATCCAACTCCATAAACCAAAAAAAATAAGTTTAACGAAATCTCAAATTAACTATGACGATAAATTGTTAAGTTATCTAAAAAAAAAACCTAGTAACATCCAAAGTTTGGAATTTACAAGAACGTAAAAACATACATTGGAATACTCATGGAGATATCAATACACTAATGCTCTAAGCTAGGAAACCTTTGTTTCACAGGTATTGAGCTCTCATGTCGACCGTATTTATCCACGAGTCACTTACTAGTTGAACATCAGGACCACTATAGACATTGATACAAGTATTTTATGGTGAAGGTCGAAATATTACTGCATCATACTTGTATTTCGTTCAATCATTCACTTGTATTTGGACAATCTCTAGTGAGAAAATGGGTCTATTGTCCAAATATCCCAAAAATATGATTCCAATGGACTAGTAAACATTATGGATGGGTGAAATGGACATTAAAATACCTAGACCATTATATCTCTCATCTTTATGTTTTTTCTTTTCTTTTTATTCTTTCTCTCTCCTATTTAAAAACAAACTACAAAAAAAATCATAACTTCCAAAATCTATATCCAATTTTAATCAAATTTTTATTTTTGGAAATGGTTTTAAATTATCTATAAAACAAGATCCATTGTCGATAGTAAATTTGAAAAAAAAAATTGAAAAAAATAGCTAGAATGAAACTGGTTGCATCCTGGCTTAAACTAAAATAGAAAAATTATTCGAAAAATAGCTAAGATGAAACTAGATACATCCTGCCTTAAACTAATAAAAAAAAATTACTCAAAAAATAGCTATGGTGTAACCAGATTCAATATAAAAATAAATAGATATCTAATATGCAGGATGAAATCAGATACATCCTGACGAAAATATGTTTCTTTGTCAGAATAAGCAAGATGAAACCAGATACATCTTGAGGAAAACATGTTTAAACTACTGTGAAAATAATACCATCATGTTTTAGATAAAACTGGTATCATCATATTTTATATTTGATTAAATTTGTTTGCGTTCATGTTTAACTAGTATGAAACTAGTTTCATCATGTTTTAGATTTGGTTGAATTTGTTTTCATCCATGTTTAAACTAATATGAAACTGGTTATATCCTATTTTAGATTCGGGTGAATTTGTTTCATCCATATTTAAACTAGGATAAAACTGATTTCATCCAGGTTTAATCTGTGGTGTAAATGGTTTTATCCAAATTTATATGTAATCAGTGGACTACGGTTTAAATTATTGTGAGAAGCAAAAACGGAAAAATCATTGAAGTGCACTAAAAATAGTTGCATTCCAAGTAACCACATTTTTATCATGCATCCCCTGAAACACTTCAAATACCTTATCAAAGCACCCACATCGCGGATACATAGATATGAGCGCATTACGAACTTTAATCCTCTGTTTTATCATCTATAAGTTTTATAATCAAATGCAAAACAGAGGTACACCTAATATTAAGGTTGTGTCTACATAATGTAATATTTGTGGAATCCATTAATTAGGTGAAGAATCACATGGTGGGTGGAGGAGAGACATGTGTACCTAAGCCTGTTCTTGGAGAGGGTTGGAAAAGTATTTCACATGTGTGTTTACTAGTTACTACTTTCACATGATCATGTGAGAAATACATGTAGCATCTCCATACTGAAGCACCCATCCATGGTACATTCGTCTCAATTTCTTCTTATGTACTAGTTTAAAGTTAAAGCATAATATTTACTATTACCCAGTTTCAGATCTGTATTGATCAGCAACAAAGTTCTTTGTTCTTAATTTTGTATGCCTGTATACCTCTTTTTTTGCTAAAACTTACAGATGATAAAACAAAAAGATCAGTCTGTATACACTCTGTTTTGCATTTGATTATAACAAATAACCCTTT
>JAJJMC010021751.1:1817174-1879674 GCA_023531435.1 Papaver californicum | reverse complement strand
AAATACTACTTAGAGTGTATATGTTTTTACCTTAGGTACCTGCACATTGAAACGGAGCTTTTCCTCGTACCCTCCCAAGGGAAGCCACCAATTGGCAATTGTAAAATTGTCATCCAATAAATCAATAATACAATAAAACCTGTGTAATTAAAAAATTTCACGACTTAGTTTTTGGTTATATAAAGTTTGACACTAATTTGTCAGAGAATAATAATATGTTCAAAAGTAATGAGTTCAAGATAAACACTTTCTTTAGCTATAATCTAATTTAAAAGTTAACACTTCATTTCCATCTTTATCCATCCCGACTAACGGTAGCATGACAAGATTTCTTTCTATACTCCCCGTCCACTTTACTATCATGTTCATCCAGCACGATCAACGGTGGCATATCACCATTGGTCTTTATATTCTCTTACTTTCTTTTGTTTGCCAAGTCTTTCTTAGATGGTGCTACGCACCGGGTCCTATAGGAATTGTCGATTTGGTTTTGAGGGGCTTCATCCTGAATCTGTTATCCAGATGCATTATAATTTTTTTTTAAATCCTGATTAGTCAGTTTATTTTTAATGGATAGGAAAGTTTGATACCCTCTAGTAATCAAAGTATGTTATACACATAGTTTTAAAAGATTTACACATGGCGAAAGTATGAATAAAATTTAAGTTACATACCAAAAAATTTTGTGTTAGAAATTCTTAAACCATAATGGAATATCAATCCTAGATGTGTCTACTCTATACACCATTCACGATGGAAACAATAAGTATCAAGCAAACCCTTGTTTATTGTTATAGCCAAAATTTTGTTCGAATTGTAACCAAGTTGGAAAAAAAATCAAACACTCTTGGTTGATCAAATCACCATCTTATTCACCATATTTCATACCGAACCATCAAGGCATGAGAATTACAAATGACCTAATTTCTTATAAATTGTTTGGGTTTTATCTAACTCAACATAAAAAACAAAAAGCAAGCTTAAATTAGAAATTGAAATGGATTCATAACTACAATAAAATCAGTTTAATTCAAGATTTACACAACTTAGTTTTTTGTTTTATGAAGTTTGGCATTAAAGTGTCGAAAATAATAATATGTTTCAAAAGTAGTGAGTTAGAAAATAAACACTTCCTTCTATCTATTATATTTATTCATATGTAAACACTTTATTGTCTTCTTCATCTGTCTCTACCAACGGTATACGGCAGGTCATCGTCACTCTTTATACTCTTCTACTTTCTCTTATTTAATTACCATGTCTTTCTTAGACGGTGTTTGGAGTTTTTCTTTGTCTAGACTAGATACTGAATCTATACTTGGTTTTTAAGGAGACTTTATCTTGGTAATCTGCATGGATTTATTGATTATTCAATTATGGACCATTTCTCTTACAGATTTAACATTTCTCACGAGCAAAACAACATCATAGATTGATGTTCCACCACCATTCTTATTCTGGAACTCAAGTTCTTTTGTTGTGATGAGGGTCAGTGTTATTTGTCATATAAACACATATTTTTAAATATGACGGCAAAAGATATCCGAAGTATGAATGTTGGGTTTCTAATCTCCTCACCTGTAAAATTTAGAGTTTCTATTTCATGCGGTGACCAATGAATAACGGTGAAGGACAAATAAAAAAGAGTATAAAAAATGTGAAACCTTATATTATCATAAATTAAAATGAGTAGAGCAGCTAAATGCATGAAATAAATACTCATATTGTAGACAGTGGAAAGAACATATCTTTCAGATGGGTTGAATCTCTGCTTAAAATTGAAATGGATCTTCGGCAGCACGCCCTTACAGAATTGAATATTTAATGAACTCGACTTGTAGACGCAAATCCAAAGATGTATATCACATTATAGGTCTTCAAATTCATTTTTGCCGAACTTTTAGAAATTCAATGTCTCTACTCTTGTGACATGTCAAAGTATCTTTAATATTTTGTATTTTTTGTGTCAGTCTGTTCAGAGTTAAGCTCGAAATGTAACATTTGGTAGTGATAAACGACTAAATTTATACAACTACATAGTTTTCCTAAGGTGTTTATTATTATTTATTTATGCATGGATAAAAAAAAGTGGGCAAGAACAACAAACCTTTCAAGAAGAGGCTTTTCAGGTGGAATTCATAAACTCTCAAAATTCCTAAACCATGGACCATTAAAGAAAATAAAGATTCTCATGGGTTTCAGTAGTGTAGGGAGATGCTAACAGAACTCCCTTAAATTCAAAAACCCTAAGATTTAATAAATATTGGTTAGATTAAATTAGTAAAATTCATATTATTAGACATCAAACAGATTGAATATTAAATATCTTAGAAGTCTGAGTTTGAGAACACTTACAAATGAAATTGTAGAAACAGACAAAGTATAAAAATGATAAAGGAAGAACGAAATGAAAAATAAAAATGACAGTAAACATACATTGTTCTCTAGTTATGATGATATGTCACCATTGAGTACTTAGCTAGTACAGCATAAAAAAGTTTGTGTTGCTCACAACCGTCAGCTTACAAAATTACCATCCACACGTTGACTGCTCTGCAAATATAGAAAAAAGAGCAATTGAATTAATGACAGTAAACATACATTGTTCGCCATTTGGGGCGATTTTCTATTCGCTTTGAGGGCGATTTATTCAAACCTTGATCGTTGGTTCGTGGTTTGCTATTCTCGATCTGTAAAAATCAACTATTCAACACGGTTTTGTTTTGAATTCGTTTTCAATCGAAGGGATTTAGGATATTCGGGTTCGTTTGGATCTACAAGATTATGAGCAAATTACCCATTTCTTTTAGGAGCATATGTTATTGAAGAAGAAGAAAATCAGATTAAATAGTCGGATTTGATTCCGGATAATACCATCATCCTTCTCTTTTACATATACAGAAATTAGATATCTTTGCGGTTTCTGACTCTTTCTCTTCGCGATTTACTTGTAATTGATATCTTTATTTGTATTAGGGTTTTGATTATCTTGTATCTTGATATTTTTATTATTCTTATAAGCGATCATGTAATCACGATTTTAATTTGAATAAATTGAAATTTGTTGATTGATAAAAATAAATAAAAAATTGAACTAAAATAAAGTAAAAAGAGACATAAATTTACCACCATCTGAGTAATAACAGTTAAATTCAATTACAGGAGGAGGTTAAAAGAAGAATCAACCAAATTTAAAGTCGAACCTAGATATAAGAGCTAGGAACCACAATTGTTTTACCCTCTAAAAGTTTTTAAACTAAACTCAAGTATACGTATTGATCACAGAAACACTAAATTACAAAGTTATTAATAAAAAATTATCTCCGAAAAATTTGGCAATGCAACTTCAACTGAGGGGTGGAGATTGTAAGTCGGGTCACTCGGGTGGAGTGGTTAGTTTTTTAGTTGAAAAACAACACCTTAGCGTCCGTTTGGAAAATCACTAAGCAGTTTATGTACAAACACAAAAAATATACAACTGATGTGTACAACAACGCCATGTCACTGAAATGTGTTTGTATTACTAATCAATCACGCTGCAAATATAAGTTACACTGGCAATTTAACAACGTATATATAGGATGATACAATCCCGAACTTTTTTACTCAAGTTGTATTCAACGATTCTAGGGGTATCACATACCCCGTGTTATCTCTATTTTGTTCATAATATAAGTTATATTAAAAAAAAATGACATTGGCCTACTGCTGTTGCTACATAACATCCACTAATAACGACACTAATGTCTTATCTGAAACCAAAGAAAAATGATCTACAAATGTACATACAGTAAGTCTATTTTGTTGCTTGAGTTAATAGGATTATCAGTAGCGTAACAGTTAACACTTGAGCTGTCTCCTACAGGAAAAATAATCTCCGTTACAATTGGGTTGATGGCCATTGAGAAGATCAACATATTCATAAGTTTCCTCCCAGATTTGTAGGTTATGCAGTAGAAACATGTTCACAATAGCTTCCCTTTCATTTGTGCTTATCCCGTTGCTTCCCGTTGCTTCATGTAACAGGCTTAAAATCTTCATGGTTAAATCTCGCACCCCTAAATGTAAGTTCTCTCTAGGTTGACCCAGTAGTACTGTTTGATTAAGAGGCTTTACGTTCCTCATGTGCTCCCTGCAAAAAAGATATAAATATCACCAACCGCCTTACATCTAAATATATCGAAATAACTCTATACCTTCAAAACAAAAACAAAAAAAAGGCTGAGAACTTATTCCAGGCATTGATCTTAAGACATTGAGACCTTCAATCCAAAATGCTGCTAATGCATAAATGCATGGATCATCTAAAATTTTGTATATTCTTCGCCAGATACAGGAAAACAAACCTTTGCAAGTGTTGCACCATCCGTAGGAGCGAATCCATAATTCACATTTAGAACACCCTCGGGAAGGCCGGCCTGTAATGAGCAACGCAGAACTAAGAAACTTGCAGAAAGCATTCAAAAATGAGGGATAAACTGCTGCAAATAAATTAAGATATCCTATTTCTAGCGATTATCACTTTTATTTATTCTACTTGGCAACTCCCCCCAAGTTTGAATTTTTGTGTACAGCTCCTCCATGGTTATCACCCAGCATAAAAATGAAAGAAAATGACCCTACAGATAGATTAATAAAATATTTTATAAAAAAATTGTAATTAGGGTATGAATTGTAGAACGTGCGGTTTATGTATTTGGATTATTGACTTACCATTCACCATGTAATTTCTAACGAAAACACCCTTATCAAATAGTTAAAGGACATAATATTTTAATCTCAATTAAAAACATGACAGGGTATAATTTATCATACCCATTTTCTAATTAACTTGTGTAATAATAGTTAGATTTTAGTAACCTTTGAGCATATTTAAAATGTCAACTAACAGTTGACTTGACGGTCAATAGTGAGTCTACGACTCAAATATATCAACAACATATTTTACGACCCAGATCTTAATATGACCAAAAATATACAATTAATTTATAAAATATCTCTAGATTAATAGGCCATTAAATCTAGTGCTAGGACCTTAAACCTGGAATCTGACTCGCAGGATTCAAAACATTTGCCCGCATCATCAAACTCAATATGTTAACCAATATGCCAAATTATGTTGTTTGTTCACTCTCATATGGACAGATTTTTATACCGTCTTAGCTTTAATCATGGAAGGAAAAACACCTCTTGGACCTAGCAAACAGAGCTAGTGCCTGGCACACTCACAGCGGTTCTGGGATCACTGTGATGACACCCCATATCTCAAGGACTTAAACCCACCATTGTACTGAGGGTAAGTCTTAGAGTCTAAACGCTGATTTTGTAGCCTTCACATGAAGCGTAAGACATCAGTCAAGTGCATAAAATGGCTTCCCAAAGCAAAACATTATCATAATATACAGCAAGATTGTCAAATTTTGCAATCATCATAATATACATCGGATTCCAACCAAGTTTTTACAAACGCATAACCTGTTGCAAATAAAAATAAATTCCAATCCACATAAGAAGGATACACAACACATCACATTGTATTTATAAAGATCTAGAAGAAGCTGAGAGTTTCACTGCAACACCAAAAACTCATTTCCTCTCTCAATTGTGTATAGTCTACTCCTGCAAAGAAACAAAATAAATGTGTATCAGAGACTCGAAGGGACATAAAAATGCAACAGTTATACATAATTGGATTAGATTATACCTTGCAGTAATAATCATGCAGAAATTAGATGTTTTCACTGCGGATCAATAAAAGAAAATGTGTAAACAAAATTGTTAAACTCATTAGCAAATTGTTTAACAAAATAAGAAAGAAGC
Organism: Papaver californicum; assembly: GCA_023531435.1. Classification (NCBI taxonomy): domain Eukaryota; kingdom Viridiplantae; phylum Streptophyta; class Magnoliopsida; order Ranunculales; family Papaveraceae; genus Papaver; species Papaver californicum. The sequence goes on along the minus strand of JAJJMC010021751.1, from coordinate 1,873,854 downwards.
AAGCTCATTTTCTGCAAAGGAACCTGCAATCAATTCTTTAGGGTCTTGGACTTTGTCTGAATTAATATTACTGATCCTCCAATTGTTGATGGGTCATTTTTATCTCTGCCAAAAAGATCAACTGGTGAAATCAATAAAAAGACAACTACATACCAAATTAAGAGGAAGTACAATAGTAAAATGAAAATCATTTTATTTGAGAACCCACTAAGCACTTCCTAACACCAACTTTAAACCTGAAAGATGAGTGCGTGAAGACCCGGTACATAGATCTAACTTATTCACTAAGAAGAAAAAAAGAATAAATGTGCATTTACACAAATTAAAGTACAAACATTAAAATTCATTAACACCAATGGAGAATGTAATCCTACAAAGTTCGATATCAAACAACAACTTGGATGTTTGAAACTATATGCTTGATTTTCACCTGTAACCAAAATTAAAATTAATAGACTCACCAATGAAAACAGATAACAATAGCATGTAGTAAGCAAATCAAGGGACCTAATAAAAACTACGAAAACATTCCAAAAACCCAAATTCAATTCCAATGAGTTTACATGACATGATCACTGACTCAAAGAACAGTACAGAGTGAGAGAGAAACGGGGGAGGAACAGAGTGACTGAAAGAACAGTACGACTTAATCGAAAATTGTCCATTAATACCTGCTAATGGTTTGGTTATGAGAGAACAAACAAAGCAGAAAGATGCATTCGCATACTTTTTTTCTCGTTAAACTGATTAATTATGGCACCCACAATTGTGGATAATCATAATAAGCTAAAATGCAGAATTAGTTTAATAACAGTCAGTAGTGATGTATAGAATTCCATTTCAGTTAATACTAACAACTTAATAAGTTCCCTTATTAAAGCAATATCCTATGATCGTGTACTTCACAATATGCAAGGCAATGTTATAACGCACATTTGGAAAATGAAATCATATTACTACTGTCTTCAATTTGATAAGTAATGACTCTACATTTGATTCCCAACAAAAAGCCACTCACGGAATCCACTTCCATCCACTCAGTGAGGGCGCTGATTATGTACCTCTCCTTCAGGCGAGTACAATATTATGGTTTAATCTACTATCTCTCTTTGCCACATTAAAAAAACAAACAAAAAACTCTAGCACAGGAATTGAATGCTCCAAAAGCTTATACAAAGACAAAGTCAGCTTTAACTGAAAAGAGAGACCTTGATAGTGTGCTACTGCTGGTGACTTCGAGCTTATCAACAAACGACATATAAACTTATGCTCATGACTGCCATTGCAAATAAATTAACCCTCCATTCAACACTAATTCAAAATGATAATTGGTAATGTGATGATATACAAAAAGAGATATTCCCTCCATTACATATATAAAGGCAGAGGTATTCTAATCTAATTCAAAGAGGCCATACTGATCCATACTGATCGTGATTAACCATTTACAACGGAGTGTCATTCATAATGGAAAACCTAACACGTAAAGAAGTATAGAACTATACAAAAATATATTGCACAATAAACATGAATCATATGCAACTTCAGAATATTGCTACTCAAACGAAATAAGCGAACAGATTCTTATAGTTTGAAGTGTACATGAGAGAACTTTGAGCAGGTACTGTGGATTCTCATACTGATTCAGCCAACTCCAGGGTAACCGCAGATAGTATTCAGTTGCACTCATGTCTTGAAGAAAACCGATACTAAAATCCAAATGGACAGTGCATCTTCTCGAACTTTGGCATTTCCTGTGTGTTTCTGTCTCAAAAATTGATTCATCAAAAATCACAATTAACACATTGCTGCGATTATAAAATGTGAATCTGCACGCAGGTTGAAACTCTTTCTTCTTGTTTTTTCGTGATCAGAAAACAGTAACATTCTGTTTAAAAAATAGATAAACCTTGACATGAAACATTGCAACCCATACTGCACAACAGAAGCCCAGAATAAAAACTCCAAAAATAGAAAGTTGTCCACCTTTGATGACATCTAATTAGGACATACCCAATGTAAATGTGAATTGGATTCATACGAGTTTAAGTGAATTCTCAAGCGAAGTGGATTGACAGGATTTTAGCACTGTTACACATAGTTATAAACACTCACAGTAGGCATTAAGTTGGGTGATAGTGATTGATTTGGAAATTACCTTTTTAAGAGACTATGCAAGTCCTTCGGGATTTCGACAGAGCAAAAACATCAAACCAAGTATGGTGGGGAAATACAGGATGCACGGGTTTAGGTGAATAGGTGAGTCGAGTGTTAAGCAGGGTCTGCACTGTCAGGAAAGTATGCAGCACATTGGACTGGTGATAATGCTGGTTCTTGGGATGATCTTGGATTTTCGATTTCTGACCATGCTCAACTTTGGCTTGTTTAGAATTCCGATGGTTGGAGCCGATATCTGTGGCTTTCCATGCAACACAACTGAGGAGCTCTGTCGACGCTGGATTCAGGTTGGGGCCTACTACCCATTTGCTAGAAACCACTCTGAAGCAACCTCATCTCGAACAAGAACAATGAGAAATCAATAGACTATCCAATACAAACTGAGGAAAAATTAAAGAATCAGACATCAATGAAATAAAAACACAATTGAGGAAATCAAATACAAATACATGAAAAGAAGCAGATAGACTGTCAAATGCTGCACTTAAATTGAAAACAGCAAAAAGAGAATCGATATGGTCTAACCTGTGGCGCAACATTTATTTTTAAATATTGGAGGAATTTCTACATGAACTTGCTTGAGCAAAGCCTTCACTTCATCATCTGAACCTACAAATTAACAGCAAATCAGAGTAAGATATAGTGTAAATACATCAGAGTTCAAAACGAATTCAGATAGAGACATTACTCTAGCTAGAGAGAAATAAAGTACTAAATGTTCATGCCGCTGAAATTAACACGATAAGGGCCAAGTAAAATGTAAACCTTTCTTATGCCTTTACAACCGCCACCTCAATATGCCCTGATTATTGCTAGATATATATATTTGAAATCTATTGAAAAGGTGTTGAATTCCAGAAACTTGCTTTTTGGTTCACAACAAAAAGATAATAGTGGCTGTGAATTCCAGAAAATGTTATCACATTAGTATCAAATTTCTTTAGCATTCACCCAGATCTTTCTAACGAACAAAACCGTGAATTAAGATCTGATAATCCGGTTTAAACCAATAACCGTGAATTAACAAATGCCTGGAAATGGACTTATCACTCTAGCATCTGTGTAATGGGACTATTTCATTTTCCATGGATAGTGTATATTGGTGTTTTATCCAATGAAGCGCTCGACAACAAATGCATAATCCATAAGCATAATCCTTGAAACTACAGTCTGGGTCTGACTGATCAAATCTCCATGAAACCAAAAATAATAACAACCAAAATTACTTTGGTGCAACTGCGTAAGAAAAAGAGAAACAAAAATAGGACACACTTTCAAGTTAAATCGGATACACCCATTTTGGTAAATGGTGATACAAAACCAATATGCCATTGATCTACCATTATAACTATCATTGTAAAATATTGACTCATAAGAAGTAACAGAATCCAAAATTATTAAATATATTAAAAGCCATCTAAACATACCTGGTTGATGCAAGACGCCCACAGCTCTGCTCCCGAGAATATATTTACCCTTTTATCCAACAAAACCTTATATGTAGCAGAACCCAAACGATCCACAGTATTTACTAAAGTTCTAACTGCATGATCTTTTAAAGCATCCACCACTCTACAACAAAGCAAAAGAAAAGAAATACAGTTTAAAAGAGAATCCCCTTTAAACCCCATTTAAAGAATCGTAATGGAACTGAATTAGGACTACCTACATTTGTTTTTGGTTGCTATAAGACAGTCCAAAATAGACTGCAGCTGAATACAACTACCATCTCAAATTCTTAATTCCTGCAAACCCAATAAAGAAAATGAAAATCCAAAAATTCTCACTGAGACAATTCAACAAACAGTTTCAATACCTTTTTGTTTTTTTACCTTGAGACTATCCCAGAAGAGTTAACATTATTGGATAAGAACTTAACCTGGTTTCCTTCTTCTACAACAGAAATAATGAAAGAAACAGCTTCATTAGACACCAAAGTAACACCAAAAGTGAACAAAATGAAATCTAAGACATCGTTTGAAGATTCACTCCTCTCGAATCTCCACATCTTCAACACCAATGCTTTCACAGCCTTCTGAGTTGACTGATCTGGATTGAGTTTGATGAACGGCGTGTAAACTATCCCTGAAATGTGCAAACACAGCTGCTTACTCATTAATATGTACATAAAATTTAAGCTTTGGTTTATTATAAAACCAATGTAACACCAACCAAACGAAAATTAAATTTTAGATCAACAACTAAGCATAAAGAAACAATCGGTTATATATTGGTGACTTGGTTAGGCCTACAAACCTTGCTCACGGACCTCCATTGTCTTCTGATTTCCCTTCTCATCCGTTGAACGTGTGAGTTTGATAGTTATGGTATTCTATATGCGAGTGTAACATAAGGTGCAAATTCAATAACCTTGTATTGTTTATATATATATATAGCTTGGTAACCATAAAATTCTCAATTGAATTCTTTCGCTAAATTTAGCATAAGTTGTCAATGAATCAATCAGTAATCTTTAGATTTACTAGCTAAAATAAGTAAAAATCTATTTTTAGATTAAGATCTTGTTATAACTTTGTCCCAAATATAAAAATCTATTTTCCGCATGAAACACCAAAATTACCTAACAAACAAATTCATGCCACGTTAATAAAGATTTATGTTCTTTCTTTTAAATTTTTTTCATATTTATCGGCTTTAAAAATCTATTTTTAGTAATCCAATTAATACAAATCAGTCTGGATTTTATGAAACCATGTAAACATGGTGTAAGAATTTGTTATAAAACCTCAACAATCAGGAGCAAAGGTTTCGTCGATCAACCAATATAAACGGAGGGTGAATGCTACCTTTCAACGTGGAGCAAGAGATCGAATTGGTTTCTCAAAAATTCAATGGCCACGAAATGTAAGGGAGACAAACCGTTTTCAGCCAACCAGAGGTCGGGGTTTCATCGACCGCCCAATGGGAGGAGAGGTGTGTGCACCCTTCAACGTGGAGTGAAAGATGAGATAGAGTTTTTAGGTTGTTCATATCCGAATGTAACCTAAGGTGCAAATCCAATAGCCTTGTATAATTTATATATACCTCTGTAGCTTGGTAACCACGAAATTTCTAATTGGATTCCTTCGCTAAATTTAGCATAAGTTGCCAATGAATCAACCAATAATCCCTAGATTTGCTAGTTAAAATAAGTAAAAATCTATTGTTAGATTAAGATCTTGTTATAACTTTGTCCAAAACATGGAAATCTATTTTCCGCATAAAACACCAAAATTACCTAACACACAAATCCATATCGTGTTAATAAAGATTTTCGTTCATTCTTTTATTTTCTTCCATATTTGTCGGCTTTAAAAATCTATTTTTAGTAATCTAATTAATGCAAATTCGACAGTCTGGATTTTATGAAACCCATGTTAACGTGGTATAAGAATTTGATATAAAACCCCAACCAATCAGGAGCAAAGGTTTTGTCGACCAACCAACACAAACGGAGGATGAACGCTACCTTTCAACGTGGAACAAGAGATCGAATTTGTTTCTCAAAAATTCAACGGCCATGAAATGTAAGGGAGACAAACCGTTTTCAGACAATCAAAGGCTGAAATTTCGTCAACCGCCCAATAGAAAAGAAGGTGTGTGCACCCTTTAACGTAGAGTGCGAGACAAGATATAATTTTTATGTTGTTGATTAGGGGAAAAAATAAAAAAATAAAAATTCAATTTCAACTTGTTGAGCGCTGATAGGCATTAGTGAAGATGTTCTATCTGTCAAGAACTGCTTGTATCACCTCGTAGTCAATACCAGAAACAATAAAAATGTATAAGTTGAAAAAAATTTACTGAAAAAATAGTAATAACTATTTCTAGAAAAATAATTTAGAAAAAAAAAAAGATTTTTCTTGTTTGGATACAAATAGTAATAACTATAATCCTTAATATCTTACTTAATTTATTTATTTTATATACCCAAATATAATTAATTATACACGTTAACGTCACTAATTAAGCATGGATGACACGTTAAAGCCACCAATTACGCATGGGCGACACGCAACCACGCTTTAAGCACGACAGGAAGCTCTAGTTTAACCCTGATTCTATAGTATAAAAGGAAAACATATATACCGAATTAAGCACTCGGCCTCTATTTGCTCTCTATATCTAATGTCTTTTAAACTGTTTGAAACAAAATAAAAGCGCATCATGTCTCTATCTTATTTTCTATGATTATAGAGTAGTGGTGATTTTTAGTGTGATTTATGAAGACTAATACTGGAAAGTGTGGGATGCTGATACAAATTTGTGTTGTTTAGATCGTTTTTTTTGCGGTTGCTATCGATCTAATTACATTAACTTTGATATTCTTTCATTTTTTAAGGTGATTTAAAAAAAAATTAGAACGACTTATTTGTATCCATCTAATAGATGTGGTTATGGGACGTCCTAACGGCAGGTAAAAATATCTATATATTCTTTTACTAATAAAAGTGTAAAACGCATTTCATTTAATTCTAACTTTTTTTCTTCTCTTCCTATTTACTACTGATCGTGAGAAAAATATAATTTTTCTTCTTCTTTTCCTCTTGACTACCGATTGTGAAAAATAAATTCCCTCGTGAAATTTTCAAAATCAATTCATCGTATCGTCGTTAATCGTCGTACCAAATCATCGTCGATATTTTGATATAAAGATGGCTCGATAGAAACAAGCCATCAATATGATAATAGTAACCGACCAAATTTTATGGAAAGACTAAGAAATAGAGAGATTATTGAAGAACATAGTGAAGAAGATGAAGAACACGAAGATGATGATCTAGATACGGAGACTGATTCTGACGACTCTCCAGCTGTGTATGATGACCCGAATTAGGTAAGGGTATACCACTATTTGGGTTTATTTTGCTTCAATTGATTGAAATCGTCACTATAATTTCTAGGATTTTCGGTTTTTACCCAGAATCGGTAGTTTCGTATAGGTTTAAACTTACGATTATGACATAATTCATAATTCCTCAAGAACATCGATTTTAATCGGTAGTTAGATTTAGTCATTAACTACCGATTAGGTCTGGTTATTTTCTTTCTGTAACAATATTTAGGCTTGATCGGTAGTTAATTTTTTATATAACTACCGATTATATTAGATGGTTTTGATGTAGAGGAATATAGTTTTGAATCAATCGGTAGATATGTAGTAGTTGTTAACTCCCGATTATGAAAGAATTCATCATTCCTCAAGCACATCGACTATAATCGGTAGTTATATTTAGTCATTAACTACCGGTTTTCTTTCTGTACTAAAATTTAGTAGTTACTACCGATTATATTAGATGGTTTCATGTAGAGGAATATAGTTTTGAATCAATCGGTAGATATGTAGTATTGTTAACTTCCGATTAAAATATTTTGAAATAGAAAAAATATTAGTGCTACATCATAATCGGTAGTTATTTGTGATTATTGTCTCTCGATTATATTTGACTTAAAACCTTTGATTTTACCTAATCGGTAGATAGGTTTTGTATTTGACTTCCGATTGTTTTTTAATCGTTTGTTATTTTGTTTAGTTGACTACCGATTATATGTGTGTCCATAGCTTAGAGTTTTCTGATCCAACTTTTATGCACAATCGGGAGATAATCTAGGACCCGAGCTACCGATTGTTTTGTAATCGTTTGTTAGTTTGTTTATTTGACTACCAATTATATATGTCCATAGCTTAGAGTTTTATGACCCAAAGTTGTTGCATAATTGGGAGATAATCTAAGACCCGAGCTACCGATTATGAATAATCGGTTTTTTTTATATACTTTTTCTACTGATTATGTAGTGATTAAACGGTGTCTTACGAGCTAATTGTTCTTTATTTTGTTTTTTAGAGAAAGGAAAGCTAAGAAAGCCCAAAATACAATTGTTTCGGGGCTCGTCGTGAAGGGGGTAAGAAAGTAACATCTAGTGCAAGAAGAGAAAAGAGCGCTAGCGGAATCTCTATCACCGAAGGAACTTAACCAAGTTTACAACCAAGTGTTCTACAAGTTCGAAACCAAGAAGAAGTAGAACCAAGTGTTCCACAAGTTAGAAACCAAGAAGAAAGAGAACCAAGTGCCACACAAGGAGAAGGACAAGGTACAAAGAAGGTAATTAAGAAGAAAGGAGGACACCAAGTCCCTACCTCTTTGAAGATGAAGGGTATTGAAGCATGCCAAATCCATGGGTTACCAAGAGATGGTGGAGATCTGTTATTTGGATACAAAGACTCATGGGCCAAAGAAATTTATTCAACTGAGGTAATAATTATAAAACACCATTCTTAAGTTATTGTCTTTTTATTTGTAGAAGTGTTAACGGCTATTCTAATTATTTTATAATGTGTCGTGTATATTAGGACCATTCTCATGTGGTTCGTCTACTCAAACCTACAGTTGCACCAAAAAAAATGAAAGACTAGTCGTTAGATGGTGAGTGTGAAAGGTTCAAGAAAATTATTTATGACTCGGGGTTATCTACTATCGTCGAGAATTCGATGTTAGAGCATGACCGGGTGTCGATATCAGCCTTCCTGGAGAGAATGTATCATGAGAACGACACCTTTCATATGTCGTTTGGTGAGATGACGATCACCCCAGATGATGTGGTGCAGATTCTTAGTCTCGTTGACCATGGTACATCCGTCAAGTTTGATTACGTAAAGCAGTTAAGTTGGGAACAACTTTATTTTACACTCAGAAGTGTCTTGGTTGGGATCGAGCGACATCTGATATTGAGTTCAACCGGTGCTTTCGTTACAAAACTAGACAATTCAACATGGTCCACTTGATGAATATGTTCAAAGGCACAAAGGATAAAGGATAAAAGAATCCAGAGTTTAGCGACGACGAAGTGAATGCTGCAACCACCGCAAATCTCCTTTGTGTATTGGGATGTATCATTTTCCCCAATTGTAGTGGCAACCGGGTCGACGTCAATCTACTACAACTATTGCATCCTCTCAATAAAGTTCGTGATTACTAGTAGGGCACTGCATCTCATGCGTTCTTGATAAAAGAGTTAAGAAAGGCATCGAGGGAAGCAACTAGCCAAATTGCCGGGAATGTGAGCCTACTATAGATATTTTGGTCACTCTATCGATGTTATGATTGTTATTTATTTTTTCTCTTTTAAAAATCAATTTTCTCATACTTGGTTTGATACGTACACTAGACATGGATCTATGACCACTTCCCGTTCCTCGATTTGGCCAAAGAGAACCTAATATGGCAGAAAGGAACACCCATAGGAACAAAATACATCTTCGACAACAACCATTCAAGGTCTAAGGAGAAGCAGTTGATTTCTTTGAGGAGGAAATTAGACTCGATGACGTCCAAAGATGTATGCTTTGATCCATACAAGGAAGACCGAGCTAGTGGACATATAGCGGGAAGGTCTGAGTTGTCATTTTATTGTGGACCCTTATGGCACCCCACATGGTATGTTATATACAATGCCTCAAGGGTGATGCATCAAATCGGTTATGTACAAGAAGAAACTTGGAGACACATGCGTGGAAAGTTAAAATTGGACGTGGAGAATTGTGTATGTGGTAAGGGAAACTGCAGTGGACGACCATACCAAAGAGTAAAGACCATTTTTACTCTTTGGTCGGCGAAAGTGAGGCGCAACGGGAGATCATATATAGGATTTAGTCGAGATTTTGAACAGTATCCGAGCATACTTGGTCCACCAATCGGACCAAACCTAAATTTAGTCGGACGCTCTTCTGGCACAGCGTTAACCTTAAACGTCTTTTTAGGAGAACGTTTTTTAAGGGTTAAGTTTGTAGACGCTCCTCTAGGAGAGCGTGTGGGGGAAAAGCTCTTCTAGGAGAGCGTTTGTGAGCTTTTGTGATGAAGAACAAAACGTCCATCCAGTGGGACGTTTTGAGTTAACAACGCTCACCCTGAATGACGTTTGTTAACAAACGCCTCTTTAGATAAGCGTAAGATCATATTTAGGGTACAAACCACTGTGTTTTTTTTTCAAGAGCAAACTAATTTGGTATTTACTCTTTGATATGGTCCAACCGTTGCAGTCGCTCTAAGGACTCTATCACAGTAGTTTACTCTGGTTACCCATCCGTTGAAGATTGGAATAACATGATGCAATATTTTATCAACGATGGGATACCTGTCAACCGAGGTGATGAAGTACATCCATACTATATGGAATAGTACCAGGAGCATTCTCATCTTCATGTGATCCGTGAAGATAAAGGAAAGACCACCAAGGCTTCCGATTATACTTGTGTCATCAAAGACAAACCTTCTGGCTATGAAAGACTGGTACATAACGTTCTTTCCTTTTGATTTTAATATTACGGCTTAATATTTTAAATAATAATCGTTTGATTGTTATTGCATAAAAACAGAAAAATAGATTTACGTTTTTCTCCAAGAATATTGTTTGGTGTATAAAGGCGGGAGTGCCTTTATCAATTGAGAAGCTGAAAGAGCGTAAAAATCTAATTAATAACATTGATAATGAAGCTTATGCAGGTAAGTTTGGGGAGAAAGATTCGAAAAAGCCTAAGAGGCCAGCAACAAAGCCCAGTAAAAGATCCCTTGGTTCATCGAGTGTTGATGGTGAAGCCAATGTCCCTGATGTTGAAGCAAATGTCCCTGGTGCTCATCGTGCTCGTACTAAAACAAAAAAAATCTAGAAAGTAGATTGTGGTTGTCTTGTTAGAGAACATCATTTTTGAATTGATTTGCAAGAAACTTGTTTCGGATTATAAGTTCTAACATCATTTTCGCACTAAAGCCAATGTCGTTTTTAAGGGGGTTTTTTCGGATTATAAGTTCTAACATTATGTTTAATGTTAATAAATGGTTACTTTATGGATGATGAATGGACTTTAGGCTCTTTTTGTAAATTATCTATTGATTTGCAAGAGACTCATACTTCATAAGTAACTTTGTTGAAATTTTGCATTACAATCGGTAGATAAGTGGTATGCATCACCTACCGATTAAGCTTGCTGATCCATAATCAGATAATAATTATCTACCGGTTACACCTGCTGATCCTAAATCGGGTGATAATTATCTACCGATTACACCTGTTGATGGAACTGCTTGGTTTCTGGACACATTTTACATTATAATCAGTAGCAAATACATTTTCTTAGACTACCGATTATGGAGTATGCAAATTTTGGAAATTTTATAAATTTTTTAATTTTAAATTTGGGGCAACATCTACAATCGATAGTAAATACACTTTCTTAGACTACCGATTATGAATATGATAATTTTGAAAATTTTACAAATTTTTCAATTTTGAATTTGGGGCAACATCTATAATCTGTAGTAAATACATTTTCTTAAACTACTAATTATGGAGTATGAAAATTTCGGAAATTTTATAAAATTTTCAATTTTAAATTTTGGGCAACATCTATAATCGGTAGTAAATACATTTTCTTAGATTACCGATTATGAATATGATAATTTTGGAAATCTTATAAATTTTTTAATTTTGAATTTGGGGCAACATCTAGAATCAGTAGTAGATATATTTTCTTAGACTACCGATTATGGAGTATGCAATTTTTCGAAATTTTATAAATTTTGTAAATTTTAAATTTGGGGCAACATCTACAATCGGTAGTAAATACATTTTCTTAGACTACCGATTATGAATATGATAATTTTGGAAATTTTACAAATTTTTCAAATTTAAATTTGGGGCAACATCTATAATCGGTAGTAAATACATTTTCTTAGACTACCGATTATGGAGTATGCAAATTTTGGAAATTTTATAAATATTTCAATTTTGAATTTGGGGCAACATCTACAATCGGTAGTAAATATATTTTCTTAGACTACCGATTATGAAATATGAAAATTTGATAAATTTGATAAATTTTTCAATTCCGAATTTGGGGCAACATCTATAATCGGTAGTAATTAAAGTTTCATAAACTACCGATTATGGAGTATTCAAATTTTGAAAATTTGATAAATTTTTCAAATTTGAATTCGGGGCAACATATACAATCGGTAGTAAATACATTTTCTTAGACTACCGATTATACATGTTGAGTACAATCTGGTGTTAATTATGTACCGATTAAGATGATGGAACTGATTGGTTTCTGGAAACATTTTACATTATAATCGGTAGTAAATACATTTTCTTAGACTGCTGATTATGGAATATGAAAAATTTTCAATTTCGAATTTAGGGAAACATCTATAATCGGTAGTAAATAAAGTTTCATAGACTACCAATCGCATAAATCGGAAGGTAATGGTGATCCTGATACTTCTGATTGTTTATGTTTGTATGAACTTAATGTACATATTTTCTATACTCTTGTTACACCAGACCTCAACAACTCTTTTTTTTTTTTTTTTTAAAAGCCATTGGGATTCTAATCTATATAAGGAGGGTGACCTCTTCTCATTTATGCACATCCAATACATTTTAACTCTCCAACATCGAAGTAATCATCTTCAAGATTAATGGCTCAACCGTTCACGGTAAAAGAAGATTTATCGTTAAGTAAGCGTTATGTGCAATTCTATCCGAGGCGAGGAGAAGAACGTAGGAAAATTGGTGTAATGAGTATGAGTTATTTGGAGAGTATACACGAACATTTTTGCGTTGACATCGGTAACCCCAATAACCGTAATAGAGATGATCTTTTTTGTCAATTTAATTGCATAAGCAGAGAATTTGATCCATTTTTAAATTTAACTTATCTTGTCAATCGATATCGTTTGAGGGGTGAAACTAATGATGAAGTTATATCGAGATCTCTCGAGGAATGGTGACGATGGAAACGATCAAATTACCGTTACGAAGCTCATTTCAATATCCTTAAGGTGATGGACAGATTCAATCCGTTTAAGGTTCGTCCACGCCGCTTAAGGTGAAGGGCATTTTCTAAGACAAAATATGAATCAAGGAATAATTACCATGGATACATAATCGGTAGTTAGAATATAATATTATCTACAGATTATAGTCTTTGTAGTAACTTTTTGAAAATACTATGACGATACAACTCTCTATGTAGGAAAATGGGTTTTTGTGTTTGATTTTTAGTATAATCGGAAGTTATTATTTGTCATATATATACCAATTGTCTCACTTGATTTTAAATTGATTTCTTGTTGACAATATTCAACATAATCGGAATTACAATATAATTATCTACTTCTGATTGTTCAAATCGGAAGTTAATGATCCCAATACTTCCGATTGTACAATATAATGTTGTCAAAAAACTTTCTTCATATTACACAATGACGATAACACAAAAAACATAGCGTTAATATATTCAATCACTTGTGTATTAGAAAACACAATGACGATAACACCGAAACATTGCATTAATATTTTTCTATCACTTGAAAATGCAATGTTCAAAGTACATGTTCAACTAAACTACTTACCATCCTCGGTCAATTCAATTAGGCCCTTGGAAAAGTTTGTTAAACGATCCCAACGCTCCATGTTGGACTCGTATTACTTCAACCACTCCTTGCAATGGTTAGTTGGGAAATAATCCGACCACCTACTCAATAAAGGTAATGGACAATCTTCCGTTAATCTTAAACCGATAAAATGATTGCTATTAACCCATACCATAATGATTTGTCTATCCTTGACCAACTCATCACAAACCTTCCTTGTGGGTGTAAACATAACACTCACTCCTAAGGAAGGAGGAAAGACATAATGTACCACGCATTTAAAACATCCGCTAAAAGATACCCACATTTCGGCATTACCATCCAATACTTGGACCTGATTGTCTTCAATACCTTTCGGCATTTTACACGAGTATATAACTCTTTGAACTCTTGTTCTCTAACATGTCTATCTCCTTCTCTTATCATTTCAATATAGAATTCGTTATCCTCCAATAGTTGGGCGGTCATCTTATTTCTTAAATATTATCATTGGGTGATATTCTCGGTAACCGCCTCACTAAAGTCTCATATTTGTTTCAAAGCAACGTGAAAACTATAGTTTCCATCCTCATCGACATCGTCGGTGGAGAAAAAAGTGGTATAATGAGTAGAGGGAGTTGTTCCAAATACTCATCATATATTGTATACGTACATCGATTTGGTCTTCCGTGTATAGGTTGGGTTTGACTTACTTGAGAAGGAATCATAGAGACCTTAGGTTTGACTTTTCGTGAGCTTGGTCCATCTTGATCCTTCCTTGGACGACCCATTTTCCTTAGAGCCGGCACATCTTGATACTCAGATTCAGTATGCTCATGCCTAGAAAGCTCTCGTTAACTAAATAACCATTCCTTCAACTATTTTCTTTGAATTGACCTTGGATTTTCGGTATTCGGCCTACCCATCGCTTTTCCTTTCATTGTTTCTTCAACAACCTTTAGACATGGGTGAAGGGCTTCCTTTAAATGGTGCATGAATATTTGCTTTTGTGTCCCATTTGACGTAGAGTAACGCTCGAGTATTTGTGCAAATATTTCCGTATCCACGAACGACGTACCATCAACCACCGGGGTGTTTGGAGTGAAATATAATTGCTTCCAAAAGGAATAAAAATCATTAATGTCAATCACTTCAACATACCTACCAAGCATGTGACGACACAGGAGTCCAATACCTATCATCGTCTTGTAATTGCAAACGTATTCTCATCTTCGTGATCTCTATACAACTCCAATTGTTGTATCATGTAATTTGTTGCCCACCAAGAAACTTTGTAAATTATACCCCTTAGAATATTTTTATGTTTTAAATGTGCCAACGAGAATCTATGCCGATTTTTTTCCATTGAACCGTAAATTTTAGTTAGGTCATGATTGGTGAACTCATGGATTGCTTCTTGGACCGATACAACCCCAGTTTGATTACCAACTAGTATTTTCTTTAATCGGCAATGGGACCCCTCTGCAATGCTTATTGCCTCGTTCTTGAAGTTCTGATATTCATATGTCCATGCAAATACAAACTTATCCTTATGTTGTCCCAACCATTGTGTTTTGCAATAATTAACTGGTTTGGGATAGTTCTTGCCCCATTCATCCTCAA
The DNA here is from genome assembly GCA_023531435.1 of Papaver californicum. Taxonomy (NCBI): domain Eukaryota; kingdom Viridiplantae; phylum Streptophyta; class Magnoliopsida; order Ranunculales; family Papaveraceae; genus Papaver; species Papaver californicum. The sequence goes on along the minus strand of JAJJMC010021751.1, from coordinate 1,858,642 downwards.
AGTTCTTCAATTTGTATTCATAAACTTCCTCCGTCATCGGCCAAACTAGCTTGTCCCATGTTTTTAGAAATAAAGACCACTTTATTCCATCATCAGTACAATTTTCATCGGCTAACCTTTTCTCTTCTTCTCGTTCTTCCACGGTTAGTTTACTAATACGTTCATCCTCTTCCTTTGACCTCTTGGTACCTTTGTTTTGTTTTTTTAGCTTGGATATGATGTCTGCAATTGGATTTGATGTTGCATTGAATGTGTCACGTACAAAGCAAATTCTGGGCTTCCGGAAACACTACTTTTATTGCATTCATCAAAGCTTGATCGTTATCTATTACAATCACCATTGGAAAATGCTCGCCATTATAAATCGACCTTAATGTTTGCAACATCCAAATGAAATCACATCGTTCTCAGCATCTATTAAACCCCACGCCACCGTAAATGTGCATTTGTCCGAAGTGTGGGAAGCAATGTTCAACAACGGCATGTTTTACTTGTTTGTCTTGTAAGTAGCATCTATCAACAAAATTTGATGAAAGCATTGAGCCAATTGGATCATCTTCGGATGCGCCAAGAAAATACGAATCACTTTACCATCCCTTTCTTCTTTTCTCAACGTGTAATTGTGTTTCTCGGCTAACCACTCTGATTGTTGCATCACAATTCGACCATCCCATTCCGTCCTTTTGATCGTTGCAAAGACGACTTAATTATAGACAACGAAGACAAGTTGTTGGGGTCGTTTTCCTTTATCTTAGATAGGATTGCACTCGCTTTCATTACGTTCCTCATAGACTTCACAGTCTCCACATTTCCTTTGGTTTTAACTTGGAAACCATTACATTCCCAACAAGACTTTCCGGATCTTCGTGGTTGTGACGACCATTAACAACTCTAAACATTTTCCATACTTTACCTTCCTTGTCGTCGAGCTTACTGAAGATAATCTTAAATGGGCATCCAATCTTCTTTAAATTACCTTGGTATTTCCTCTCTGTCTTCTTTACGTATTTACGATCCTTTTCCACATGACTCTTTCGCTCGCCACCTCTCTCACAAATCATTTCAAATCAATCAACCCTCACGCAATTTTTCTGAACTACAACGCACATCTTCTCTTTTACGTTGTTGATAAGCCATCTTATGAACTACACCACATATAACAAAACAAATATCATAAGCCTAATCATGTAACATACATTCTTAGAATAAGACAGGAGTGAGTAGGTAGCATACCAAATCATTTGCATAGTTTAGGGAAGTATCAAGACCTTCATATGAAACATGATTAACCGATTTTCAACAATCTACATAAAATAACAATGAGTTAGATAGCAACAATCGGTAGATAATTATGTTCCAATACTACCGATTAACGACAATCGGTAGTTAATTATATCCCCGTACTACCGATTAACAATAATTGGTAATTAATTATGTTCCCGTACTACTGATTATAGAAAGAAATCAAGATAAGTTATGTACACAAAAATAAGTATAATCGGAGGTTTAATTTGTTAAACAACAACCAATTACAATGGAATCGGTAGATAAATTTGATCTTTAAACTACCGATTACAAAGTGCAAGTTTTTTAAGTTTAATTCAATTCTGGCTACAATCACAATCAGTAGATATGTGATTTTACAAACTACCGATGCTAAATCGATAGATAAAAATAATCACCCACTACCGATTGTGAAAGATAAAGAATTAGAAATTTTGTAAGTTTGGAAAAATTCATTTTTGGGGCGACAACTATAATCTGTAGATAATAAGTATTCCTAAACTACCAATTATAAAAATAAAATTTGAACAAAATTCGATTTTGTGAATTTGATTAATCGGTAGCAATCATTCTTCACGAGACTACCGATTATACCCTAATTTTGGCTCAGTCCAGGGTAATCGGTAGATATAGTACTCCACTATCTACCGATTCTGGGACGTGCATGGCATTAAATGCATGCAAAAATAATTTTTTTTTGTTAACGATCACATACAAACGCATACAAAGTGGATTTTTGAGCTTCTTAACACAATATATGATTGTATGATGCATTATTATCTTCATTTTGATGTGAGTCATCGTTTTCTCTCGTTAAATCGTCGTTTATGGTTTCTTCCATACCAAAATTTGGATCATCCAACAAATATCCCAAATCGTTATCTCTAAACGTCATTAAACCTTTAATATTATGTTCTTCATGATGTTTCTTACCTTCTTCCTCATACTCATCCATGTTTGTTATTGATTTTAGATAAAATCTAGTTTTCCCAAACTTCTTTTTCTTCTTTTCTAACACACTCTCTTTATTTCTTTTCTAAAACTATAACTCAAATAATTTTATAACACTAACTATAACCAAAATTAATTAACTAATTAATCAACATTAACACTAATTAAACAAGGACATATTAACCATTAAAGAAAATATATGGATAAGGGGTGTGTTGATATTACTTCTTAGTGTTGTTTTATTAGTCGCCCTAAATTCTTTTTAGATCATCCTAAAAAACGCAACTTCTGATATCTTCTCGAGAGCTAGGAATCTATCTATGAATAATGGGTAGACAAAGAAATTTTATGTCAAAATAGGTTTTCCATCTATGGATAATGGGTATACAAAGAAATTGTATGTCAAAATAGGTTTTGGTGCTTAGTCGGCCCAGGAAACCTTGCCAGAGCTCAGGGTTAATCATGATTTCTTCTTTTTGGCTCCCAACATCAACATTTTTTAGACCTGAAGAAGGGTCTTGAATTTTATTTATTCATTTTTTTTGTGGTCTGGTCAAGTTCCACCGGTTAATTAGAACTCGTTTCTTGACAGAACCGGTTCGCAGTTCTACCAATTCAATGATATAGAATAGAACATCTTTATTTTCGCCTTAAAAGGAAGCCTCATTTTCATGATAAACCCTAGATCGTATTTACCCCCAAAAACCCATTTATCTCGTTTCCTCTGTTTTCTCAAGGATGTCGGCAGGATTTGGACCAGATCAACACTCTGTTGCCGCTGCTGGAGTAAGTTATTTCCTCGAGACATCAACCAATATTACTCTGAATAACCCACTTTTTTTAGCACAGAGCAATTTCATATTTTTTACATCCTATGCTTTTAGATGTTTGTGTTGTTAGGGTTTGAATCTGATAAAAATGCTGCATTTGGGTTTGCCATAATACTCCATTAACTGATAATAACATGCTTTGAATGTCTACTTGATGTTGTTTGTTTTTGAATGTCTACTTTCAAGGCTTCTATGTTTTTGTGTTTTTAGATGTTTGTGTTTTAGGGTTTGAATCTAATAAAATGCTGCATATGGGTTTGCCACAATGCTTCATTAACTGATAATAACATGCTTTGAATGTATACTTGATATTGTTTGTCCTGGATATGGACTGATTCTGAACTTATTGAACTCTAAATTCCTTAACTGACTCTAAATTCTTCAACTGATTCTTGAATGTAGAAGAAGTACGTCACGAAAGTCGGTGATAGAAAAAGATTACGTTGCTCTCCTAGGTGGTCCTATACTTTGGGCCAGAGAAGTACTCAGAGATGTTGAGATTGGTGCAAGTGAGAGGAGATCATCTGGTCTTGCAGTGATAGAAAAAGATTAAGTTGCTATCCTAGGTGGTCCTATACTTTGGGCCAGAGAAGTACTCAGAGATGTTGAGATTGGTGCAAGTGAGAGGAGATCATCTGGTCTTGCTGTTAACACGGAGTATTTGACAGGAATTTTTAAAGAGAAGTTTAATGCGAAGTACGAACAAAAGTAGGATGTTGGTGCTCAAGTTGCTATCAAAACAATGATGTTTATTCTTGTCGGTCTTGATACTGAAAGAAAGCTTAAGATGCATGCGATTGCGTATAAAAACTGTTTAAATGGATGTGGGAGGTTTGAAATCCTCAAGCTGCTATCAAAACAATGATGTTTATTCTTGTCGGTCTTGATACTGAAGGAAAGCTTAAGATGCATGCGATTGCGTATAAAAACTGTTTAAATGGATGTGGGAGGTTTGAAATCAAGGACTGCTGGTCCGGAAATTCTGAAGCTAAAACCAAGCTAAAAAAGAAATGAGGTTCATCGAGAGTTACATCAGAAATGTTTAGCATTCATCGTTAAATTCTGGCGTCTACAACCAGAGATGATGATGGAGACATGCACAAGTGTCCTTTTATCCTTTCCAAGCACACCATGGACTCCTTCATGTGGCAACAAAAGATAAGTCTTTATCCTTGGGAATTAATAAGTATTTTGGCTAATTCTGAATTACGTAACTTTATTTTGATATTTCAGCACCTATTTGGTAGTCTTTATATATTTTCACGCGAATCGACTTGGTTGCTGCTGAAGAAACTCGAGGATTCCCGTTTTACTAGTCCCTCATTTATCGAGGAGTCCCACAAGATTTTTATGGGGCATAAAATCACTTAGTCATATGTTCGCATTCTGAGGTATGAATACATGAGAGACAGATACAAGACAAGCACTTAAGGAAATCTCCCTTAGCATAAGGATTTCCGCGTACCGTCCAGAACTATGGCGCGTGAAAAGCACTAACTCAAGATCAACGACCAAGTTTGAAATGAGCAGTTAGGCATTAACTACATAGGCAGAGCAGTCATATCACCAGGGGGTTAGCTGTCCGGACAGATGGATGATTACTATAGGATAGAGCACAGAGCTATATCGAAAGATACAACGAAAACCATTTGGCGAATATATTGGCGAGATGAGACTATTATAATTAGATTCTTCTCCAAGAAAATGTTAGCGAAGAAGCTGTCTGCGAAGCCAGTATTTGCGAAGATGAATTTTTCTCCAAGAAAACTCTAAGTGAAGATAGTTCCTATGAGGTAATATGCGAAGAAAAATGAGATGTCATCCACTATCATAATATGTTTATAAATATGAGTGAAAACAATATAAAACGAGGAGAGAAATTCTTGTGTCAGGTATAATAGGTGAGAGCTTGTGCTGAGAACTTGTAATTGTCATCATAATCATAGTAAAATCATCATCGTGAATGTAGGTTTTAACATTGAACCACGTAAAAATCTCTTGTGTCCTTTACTTTACTTGCAATTGTGTGAATTTGGATCATTAATTTTGACCTAGACTTGAAAAAGTTTTCGTGAGGTAAGTATTTGGATGTATTGTGGGATTTCCTGCAACTACATTTTGACGCTAGAAACATGGACAAAGAGTTTGAAGAAAGTATTTAGTGTTTATTATATTTTATTGTTTTAAGGAAAAAAGTTCTTGATCGGGAATTTTTAAAATATTATTTCAAAATTAGATCTCGTTTGTTTAAAAAGAAAAAATCCTAGATCTGAGTTTCTAAGGGAAAGTCTCTAGAAAAACAGTGGTTTAAGGAGAAAAATAGTAAGATCTAGTTTATCGTTCAAAATAATTTAAAACTACCGATTGTGAAAAAGTATAAGATCACTTTAGAAATGATGTCTAGTTGAAGCTTAAAACCCACAAAAATTTCGATTCTAAGTTATTGGAATTTTAAGGTCTTTGTCAATAAGAATATCTTCAAAAAAAAAAAAATTATAACATGATTTTATGACAAGTCTGCGTAAAACTTTTGTTTTCATATGAATAGTAATTTACACGGTTAAGTCGTTAATAAAAAGGTTTTGGCGGTCAGTTTCTTTATTGGATCTACAAAAATAGTCGTCAGAATAAGAAAAAACTTTAATATTTCTGAAAATGTCAGATCTAGAGCTTAGAAAAAAAATAATAAATCTTGTCATAATTGTAAAATCTGAGTTTAATATCATGAATTGTAGGGTCCATGAATAAAATACTCATTGAAGAGTACAACAAAATAACTTTTTCAATTGTTCAGGGACTCCGAGAGAAAGATATGGCACCAAAGGTAGTAGCGCCGAGAAAAAGTAGTAGAACTAGAGGAAACCGCATAATAAACTCTACTAGCGAAATGGTAGATGGAAGAAGTTAAAGGCAAAACTCGTCAGGATGAAAGAAGCGAAGGAAAAGCTAGCACAAGAGCAGGAATCACTCAAGAAGCGAAACCGGGTTCTTGCATTAAGAACCAAAAACTGCATGAAGAAACATCTGAAAAGTCAAATCCAACAATAGCAGACACAAATCAGCGAAGAGATCCAACCAAAAAACGGCCAGAGGGACATGATAAAAGTCATAAGGAGCGTGATGTGAGAAAGAGCCAGGAGAAGATGAAGCGCCAATTGAAGAGAACTAAAGAGAAGGACACGAGCCAGTAAGTTATGAAAGAATTAAAGGATATGCAAGCAATGATTCACGGTTATCCAAAATAATGGCAAGGGACAACATCTGACAGACGCAATGGCGGAAGCAAAGCGACCTCCCTTCGGAATAGATATCTTGAGCACTTTATTACTTATGAAATGTACAATGCTGGCTTTCGGAAGTATCTTTGACGGCACCGGGAATACAATACAACACATCAAGGCTTACCAGCGATCGTTGTTGCAGTGGGAAAGCCACAAAGAGGTTATGTGCAAATATTTTGCCTCAAGCTTGAAGGGAGAAACGTTGGCCTGGTTTAATGCTCTGACAGAGTACCCAATTACTTCCTTTCATGAGCTAGAGGAAAGTTTCCTCGCAGCTTATATGCACAACAACCTGTTGAAACCTGGAATGGGAAATTATTCAGTCTAAAGAGAAGAGTTAGCGAAAGCTTGCGAATCCTGGTGAATCGATGGGGAGCCTTATGTAGTGAAATCATGGGTCATGAAACAGATGCGAATTTAGTGCGAAGCTTCATCAATGCACTATTTCCAACTGATCTAATGTACATGGCCGTATTTAAGCATAAGAATACGATGACAATGCAAGAACTCCGAGAGTATCAGGAAGAGTATATTGCTCTGGAAGAAATACAAAAAGAAGCAGCTTCGCAACCAGAAGCGGCGAGGGAGATCATTCTGTAGAACCCTGCGAATACACGATGAATTACAGATGAAGTGGATAATGTACCTCAAGTGGAATACAAAAACATCTTCCAAGAAAGGCAGCAACGAGTATCCCAGCGAAAACAACAGCCGAATAGAAATTGGGAGAATAATAATGCCGGTGGATATCAACAACCCAGAGATCATCAATCTCAGCATGGAAGATTCAATAAGGTTTGGAGGCTGAAGACCTGATGCTCCGAGGGTGGAAGATGTAAAGCTACCAAAACTAAGTGCACCATCAGCAGCAATCATGCGATATATCGAAGAAATTGAATCTCAAAGTATACCACAGCCATATAATCGAGGGATGGAGCCGCCTCTTCCCATACATAGCAATCAATTTTGTGAATACCATCAATTTCATGGTCATACGACTGACAACTGCAGGAACGTGCGAAAGATAGTGATACGCTTGATAGAGCGGGGAAAGCTCCAAGAATTCCTAAGTGACCTATCACCACCACCAATTTCATGAGTAGATCAAGAGGCGCGGCGAGTGCACAGGGTTGAAATTGATCAAGGGTCTAGTTACTTGAGATGTAACTCCAATATCCATTCGGCGAGTGCAGAAGCGGACTTCTATAGCAACTCTTTGGGCAGAATTCACAAGCGTGATTATAACGGAAGAGAGATCAACAACGTTGAAAAGACCCCACCTCTTGAGAAATGGATGGTGTAACCAATCATTTTTTCAGCATCAGAAGTACCAGAGAATGGAAAATCACATACAGACCCTCTGGTGATCACTTTGAATATAAGAAAATGAGAGGTGGAAAAAGTTTTGGTGGACACAGGAACCTCGGTAGATATTCTATTATACAACACTTTTAAGCGAATGGACTTCCAAGATTTCTTTCTCATCCCATGGACTTATAATATCTATGGATTTAATGGAACCCCTTCGAATCCAAAAGGAGAATTCACAATGACAATACATCTCGGGAAGATAGAAAAAATCACTACCTTATGTGTGGTAGATGTGGAATCGCCTTATATTACCATTGTTGGAAGACCCTGGGTCCATGAAATAAAGGGAGTAACATCAACATATCATCAGTGCTTTCATTTTTCAACACCAGGCGGAGTAGCTGAAATCAAAAGAGATCCAGCCGAAGGTGCAGCAGAATAGATATTCACCAATATGAAGGACGTGTTGAAAAGGAAATAAAGCAAGTCAAGGAGAAAAGGAACCAAGTCAAGAAAGATAGGAAGGAGCAAGAATTCAAGGTTTACGAGGTAAATGTGGCGAAGGGGAACGACCTTCCAAGTGAGACTTCAGAAGGATCGTCAAATAAGCCATTAAAGAGCCTAACCCCTCTTGGAGAACCGGTAATGAACTTTACAGCAGTAGAACCCACTAGAGACATAAATCTGGGAACTGAGGATGAACCAAAGATGGTCAAAATCGGAACAAGACTAAGCAAGCAAGAAGGAGCGAAGTTGGAGCAATTGTTGCGAGAGTACATGGATGTATTCACATGGAAGATGGAAGACATGCCGGACATAGATCCTTCTGTGGCTTTCCATCGACTGGATATTGACCCAAAAATAAAGCCTTTCCAAGCAAAGAATTAGGAAGGTCGCGACGGTTTTTCACAAAATAATAGAAGTCGAACTTAAGAGGATGTCAGAATCAGGCACAATTAGGCCAGCAAGGTATCCATGGTGGATTGCGAATATGGTGGTTGTACCCAAGAAAAACAAAGGAATAAAAATTTGCATCGACTTTATTGACTTGAACAAGGTATGTCCAAAGGAAATTTTTCCTTTGCCAGATATACCTCAAATGGTGGAATCGGCGACTGGGTACGAAACGTTGTCTCTCATGGACGGATACTCATGTTACAATCAAATACCACTAGCAGAAGAAGACCAGGAGTACACTTTTTTCTTTACTCAAGGAGGGCTATACAGTTATACCAGAATGCCTTTTGGAGTAAAGAACGCAGGACCAACATATCAGCGAATGGTGGAAAAACTATTTTCCCAGTGGATACACTCTATATTGGAGGTTTATGTGGATAACATGCTGGTGAAAAGAAATAAATCGGTAAATCATGTGAAGGATATGCAAGAAATTTTCGATCAAATGTGAAAGTTCTAAATGAAGATCAATCCGGAAAAATGCATCTTCGGAGTCGCTTCGGGAAATTCTTGGGATACATAGTCTCGAAAAATGGAATGGAGGTTGATCTAGTAAAGGTACAAGCGATCAGGGACATGCCATATCCAACAACCTTGAAGGACGTGCAAAATCTAAACGGACAACTCGCAACGCTAAGCAGATTCATTGCCAGATCTTCAGACAAATGCAAGCCATATTTTGATACCTTAAATAAAGGAGCTAAGTTCACGTGGACGGAGTAGTGTGAACAGGCTCTTCAAAACATTAAAGAATATTTAGCGAACATGTCAGTTCTGCAGAGACCTGAACCCGGTGAAGTTCTTTTAATAAATCTGGCGGTAACTTTAGATGCTATTAGCGTGGTGTTGATCCGAGTGGAGGAAGGGATTAAAAAACCCATTTATTTCATCAACAAAACTCTTGGTTCGGCAAAAAGAAATTATACAAAGATCGAACAATTGATATTGACCCTAGTTTATGCAACTCAGGAGCTGCATACTTACTGCCAGGCACATCCTATCAAAGTAATGACGAAGACGCCTATTGAGTCAGTGTTGAAAATCTCGCAGCGAGTAGGAAGAGTCTCGAAGTGGAATGCGCAAATAGAACAATTTGGAGTAGAGTACGAAATACTGATGTGGATTATAGATGGTGGTAAGAATGGGTTTCAAACTCTCGAACCTGTGAAGACTGATTTTAGATTTAAAAACTGACTTTAAACTAGAAAATATACACAAAATATGAAAATAATACTCATAAATACTGAGGTTATGGATTTCACCATTAACCACTTTTAATTGATTCCAAAAATAATAATTCTAAACAATTCTAGCTCAAATAAGTGACTCTAATTTTTTCCAAAGGTAGATTTTTAAAATATCAATTGTAAATCACAAGCATGGCTCATCAAAATCTCTAGGTCCCAACATAAACCATCAAATAAAATCACAATCAATTAAGAAAAATCGTAATTTCAATTAAAAATAAATGCAAAAGTCATAAAAGAATTATTAAAAGTTACCAATTAATCATGGAAAAATGGATTCCTCCTTGCCCCAGGTGTTGGTACTACTCTTATTTCACACGATCCAGGAACTTCCATAACGTTGGCATGATTCAGTTTGAGCAACGGATCCTGGCGTGATACATCTTCGTAATGAAAAAAAATGTTGGGGTTTAGCTCATCATGCTCAAAACACTCTCAAAAGATAGGTACATAGCTCAAAAAATGTTTACAAAGGTGAAAAGAAGAGAAAATAATAAAAGCAGCGAGTTTGCAACGGTGTATTGGCGTTACAGTCTCGTTGTTACAAAGTAAGTGTTGCAAACTGAAGATAAATGTTGCAAAGATTAAAAGCTTTAGCAACATAATCTTCAACCTTTTGGCCACGAAATCTTCAACCTTTTAGCAACGATTCTTCATCTTCTTCATCACGATCATGATTTTTTTTCTTCTGATTCTTGATTTCTTTGTTTTCTGGCAGAGCCCACCCCCCTAAACTCTTCTACAACTTTTTTATTTATACTAGACACCAACCCCACTCCAAATCTCTTCATAATTGATAAAATCTTCTCTGCAGAAAATAAAAAAATTATTCTCGATTTTCTTTCCTCTTCTCGCTGCCAGCTCGATCCAAATCTTCTCAACGTTATCACAAATCATTCTCTTCCAAAATTATATAGGCAGTTAAAAAAAAAGAATCGAGAGAGATATTGTTCACGTGATTTCAACCTGTTTTTTTCCGAGAAAATTTCTCGTTATTCTGTTTTGATTTCAATGTTTCCAAACTTGTAAAACTCTTTCTTGATATGGTAAGAGAATATCTTGTTCTTAAAATCCTAAAAAAAATTCCTTCCAAATCACGTCAATTCTTTAACAGATCACGCTGAAAATAAGTTTCTGCCACTTTTGAATTCGAATAAGGAGGTGGGTGCCTTTATCAATTCCCCCGGGTGTCTTTAGCACCTTTTAATACAATTTTTTCATAAAACTTTATTCTTCCAAAATACCTAAAAACCTACAAAATAAGAATATTAATACAGAAACTGAGTAGTAGCAGTATAAATATGAGATTCAATAAGGCACAAAATTATGTTTATCAAATACTAACATCGGCGAAGTCTTAAGTTATCGTTGATTTCCTAGCAGACTTCCCATTATAAGAAGATGAAGATATGTAGGAAATGCTAAACTTGGAAGAAGACTTAGCAGATCCTAAGGATTTAATAAGAGAAAACCATCCAAGCAGATAAGAGATATTCGTCGATGGATCTTCAAACAACAAGGGGAGAGGAATTGGTATTGCCTTTTACTCGCCTGGGGGCGCACAAGTTGTTCACCTATGTCGGCTAAAGTTTCCAGCGATAAACAACGAAACTGTGTATGAAGCTGTGATATATGCGCTAAGGCTAGCAATTGAAATGAAGTTAGATGACGTAAGGATTACATCTGATCTGGTGGTTCGCCAAATAGAAGGGAGGTATCAAACATTTGACTCATCATTGCTAAAGTATCGTAAGCTTTCCAAGCACTATGCATCACAAATTTTAAATTTTAAATGGCAACACATCTGCCGAAAGGATAACAGGCTTGTTGATGCTATGGCCTTCACATCCTCAATGATGACTGATCCAGAAGCTGTAACGCTAAAAGTAGAATGGATGCAACTACCTTCGATAAACGAAATAACTCATGAGGTAGAATCCATGGCAATCGACACAGACGTGGACGAGCGAGCAGATGACTGTCGAGCCCCAATTCACGATTACTTAAGTGAAGGAAAGCTACCCATAGATAGGTTGCAAGCCAATAAAATCAAAAGAAAATCCATAAACTACTAGTTGTGTGAGGACATTTTGTATCGCCAATTTTTTCATGGGCTTTTACTGTGATGTTTATCAAAAGAAGAAGAAATGGAAATTCTGAAAGCCATACACTATGAAGATACAGGAAATCACAGTGGGACGAGATCGCTAGTGCAAAAAACAAAAGCTCAAGGTTATTACTGGCCTTACATGCATGAAGATGCGAAGGAATTATTTCAAAGGTGCGAGGAATGTCAAAGATATGGCAAAAGAATTCATGCTCCAACAACAAATTAGCAGTCGATACTAAGTTCTTGGCCTTTCACGAAATGGGGGTTGACATTGTTTGACCATTAGTACCTGGGAAAAAACAACGAAAGTTTCTAATCATAGCCACAAATTACTTAACCAAATGGGTAGAGGCGAAACCATTGAAAAACATCGGTGAAAAAGATGTATTTTCCTTTCTGTTTGAACATATCATTTGCAGGTTCAGAATTCCAACGAAAATAGTCTCAGACAATGGCAAGCAGTTTGAGGGAGAAAACGTGGCTATGCTATTCAATGCATTTAAAATTCAGCAAGGCAAGTCAACTCCAATTTATCCAAAAAGCAATGGACAAGTCGAAGCAACAAACAAAACTATTGCGGATAATTTAAAGAAGAAATTAGATGGGAAACACAAAGATTGGTGCGAAGAACTTCACAATGTGTTATGGGCATACAGAACTACTCAGCAAAGTGCAACAGGGATGTCACCCTTTCGTCTGACATACGGAGTGGAGGCAGTGCTTCATATGGAAGTAATGATACCAACAACAAAAAGAGAAGCTTGGATCAAGAATCTTACTTCGGACTTAATATTGCCAAAATTGGATGACTTGGAAGAAAACAGGGAAAAAGCTTTACAACATATGGAGAACTACATTTGAGGTTAGCAAGGGAATATAATAAGAAATTCAAGTTGCGAGATTATGAGCTTGGGGAGATGGTCTTGCGAGAGATACCACCATATCAAAAAAGACCCGGTGGAAAGTTGGAGCCAACATAGGAAGGACCATACATCGTAAAAAGGATTGTTGGAAAAGGAGCGTATGAGCTGGTAGATCACTACGGAGAAAAGTTGGACCATCTGTGGAACCCCAGATATATCAAAAAAATATTATCCATAAAGCCAAAAGAGGCATGCGAGGGATCTTGGGGAAAGGTATAATTTCTAAACTCAAAATCCTGACCTACAGGCTAGAACCCCATGTGATGTGACCAGAAGAGCCGCCTACGAGGCGAGGGCAGTAAAAACAAAACCTAAGACCTATGATTCGCCAAAAATGTAAGAAACAAATTATAAGACCTAATACACATTGCATGGAAGTTCTAGAAACTTTTGCCTGAAAAGGTAATAGGAAAAGACCTACGACAGGGAAATTAAGACCTCAATATGAGGTCGAATAAGACCCTATGCGTAAAAATGCAAGAGGAAATTAAGACCTCTTTATTCGTTGGATATCGTCTGATTGTGGTTTGCCGCTTATCGCCGAAATTTGGTGAAAGACATCCGACATGAGGTATAGACTACGCAAGAGGCGTCGCAGTATATCGGTTGAGGCATGGGTTCTCGGCATGTTTGAAGCGTGACCGTCAATTTCCATAAGGGCCAAGTCCTTGGTAGTTTATGCCTGGTCCCCAAGACACTCCACCTAGGGTGTGGCCTCGTACCCAAGGCCAAATCGAAAAGGAATAAGAGGTCACGAAAACAAACTTGTTGTTGGCAAATCCAGATGGGAGGAGCTAGGGATAACTCCCAGAAGTTACATCCTTTAAGGGGAAACCAGGGGGAATATAAAGGGATGACGCCCTCATCTAAGGAGATGAAGTAACCAGATAAGGCGAGGTTTGAGAGATTATTTCTCATGGGAGTATTTAGGCTCGCTTACTTCGCCGACGAAGTAAATGGCCATCAAGAGTGCACCGCTTCGTATAAATAGAAAATGATAAGACCTCACAAAGGCACAATAAATAAATAAAAAATAAGACCTCATAAAGGCACAGTAAAAAACAGATCACTTTAAACATAACAAAATTATATTTCTCATGTAAACAGGTGGCAAAATATCAATCACAGCCCGAGGGAATAATGTTGGATACAAGAAAACAGAAGGTAAAGGAATTGCATAAGCTAAAGGGGTAACATGGTTAACATTAATCTTGGCGAGGAATGTTATCAGGATTACATTGGCTCGCAGAAGCATTAGTGGGATTGACTTCATCAACTTGATTTTTAACTTCGCCCTTGGTAGCTTGATCACCCTGGGAATCCTGTAGGAATCGCATAGATAATCGGAGAATTGTTGCCTAAACTTATCCAAGATTCTTTGATATTTTTTATTCAGTTTTTTGTTGTAAGATTCATTTTCTTCCAAAAATTCGTCAAACTCTTCGTCAAGATCTTTGTACTTTTGGACTTCAGTATCTTTCTCAGCTTGAACCTTCACCAAATCCTCGTGAAGCTGCTTTAGTTTGGCACTCATATTCTCTTTGGATTCTACAAAGCAAGAAAATGGGTAGTTACAATAGTGATTTAAGAAAGATAAGGGCGAAGAAAGATCGACCAACCTTCTTTATGTAAAATAACTAGTCTCAAAGTTTCTTCAACATATTCTTGTTTACTCTTTGGCTTAGCCTTCTCGTATTGAGATTCAGAAAGTTGATCAAGTGATTTATCAGTTACATTGCCGAATTTTCCTTTATATAGAGCAATTATTTTATCCCTCTCTTTCAAGTGATTTTCAAGATCTTGAGTATCTTTTAAGATAAGGCTATTAGTTTTAAAAGCTTTTTGTTTGGAAGTTTGTGCTAGGCGAAGATCTGATCGGGTTTTATCCAAATCAATCTGAATACTCTTGTGCTCCTCGATAAGTATACTAAAATCTGATCGCACCGTGCGTAATTCTTTTCTAGAAGTTCGAAGATTCTCTTCAGAAGTACAAAGTTCCCTTTTGGTGCTGCGAAGTTCACCTTTAGTAGTATCCTTCCTGGCAAGAAACTTCATCTTCTCGTTTCGTAAATCGTCAATCTCTCGTTGAAGCTTATTATTCCTTTGATTTAGATTCGCAACGCTTGCTTCAATATGAATGCTCAGTTGTTCTGTGTCTTGCAATTCAAGAGTCAAGTCATTTACACGATGATCAATTTTCTTTACATTTGAAATTCGTTGTTGAAGTTCTCTATTCTGTGCTCGCAGAACCTCGATTTCTTGATTATTTTGCTCGGTAGCCAAATCTCTTGTTCGGCAGCGTTCTTGAAGATGGAACAAACCTAAGTATCAACCAAGGTGGTTAATATCGTGTATCAGTATCATATCAGCGAGCTACGATACACCTATACAAATGATTATATCGGATTTTATCGGTGATATACAATTAAATTTTTTATTTTATTATTTATAGGTAGATGTGCATTATATTACTCGAAGTTTTAATGGAAGGCATTAATAATATAAAACTCAATTTAACTAATTTTACTTGATAAGCTAATAACTCCAAGCATAGAATTTGTATGGGAAGAAAAAAAATAAAAATAAAAAACAAAAAAATATTGTTAATAAATACATTTGTATCATTATCGATATTCTAGTCCGATACGACGACCGATATATCGGTCCGATACGACCGATATAACCAGAATATTCATGTATCACCGATATTTTGTGTATCGTCTAGGTTAAAGACCAATACACGATATATTACGATATTATCGGCCGGTACGACCGATATTAACTAAATTGGTATCAACTAATAAAAAATAAAGGAGAAGAATAAAGATATCAGAAAAGAAAAAGTAAGTTTTACTAAGAAGTTCATCATTCCATCTTCTCAGAGAGTTTGCAGCTTCTGCCTCTGAGTCCAACTTTATTTGCAAGATAATTTTGTGTTTCTTCAGTTGTTCAACTTCCTTCCTAAGTAACAAGCACTCCTTCTCAATTTGAGCGGATTCTACGTAGAATGCAAGCTGGCGATTATATTCCCACATTCAAAGATACACTGATCGTTGGAAGCAAAGTAAAACATTTCGAATCCGAAGACTAAGAATAGAACTCACCAACAACAATAATCCAGCTTTCTGAACAGGGTCCAATGCTATGGATGCTTCAATCCTTGATCGAAAGTCCAAGGAGCTAAAAGACTCGGAGCACATCATCGACATCGCATCACAAAGATTAGGAAGAAGTTTCAATGCTACTCCATCTTTGAGCAGTAGGAACATCTTTTTCCAAACATTCATTTCGCGAGTAACTTTAGTCTTAAAGCTTTCCCGAGATTCTGTTTTGGCACTTTCATCCTTTTCTTCGCGCAGTTCATCATCTTTAACAGCTTCGGGAAGTTTAATAGCCTCAGACTTTAAAAGAGCAATAGTAACAGGCTCCGTACCAGAAATATTGGCATAGTAGGAGAAATTGATGCATTAGTACCCTCATGCAAAGCTTGTTCAAAAACTATTTCTTCTGCAAACTCAGCTATATTCCCAAAAATTGGCGAAACATTTTTGGAAGGAGAAACTACCTCAACGACTATTTTCTCCGTATTTTCCATAGAAGGAACGACCTCTTCAGCGTAGAACTCAGTTTTCCGTGAAACTATGAGATTCGAACTTGGCTTCATTACCGTGGGAACTTTAAGAGTAGGCGTGATTCTCTTCAACTCATGAACCTTTTTCTTTTTTGAACCGGAAGAAGAATCTTTACTAGCATCGACCTTCGAAAATAACTCATCTTTGTCAGATAAAAATCAGAGGCAAAGGAGAGTAAACTAATAATGCAATTATGTTTTTTACCTGCGAAGAAATTTTACGCTTGAGAGATGGCGATTGAGCCTTCTCCCTAGCTGCAACAGTAATGGATGGGGCATTCAATAGCTTTTTGTTCTTTACCTTTTCATCTTTAGTTCTTTTTGACAGAGAGGAACTAAAAAAAGACACATTGAATAAAAATCAGAGCAACTTAAGCAGAAAAATCAAAGAAGAAGGATCAGACTGAGATAGAAAAAACAGTGTAAAAACTTACTTTGGTGGTGGACGAGGAGAAAGATTCTGGGAGGAAGACATGGTAGTAGATAATCAAGGTAGAGAAGGAATATCAGAGGAGAAGATGAAGGGATAAGGCAGAGTTGCATATAAAGAACAAGAAATTAAAAGAGAATGGAATTTAATGAGGAAATAATTGATTAAGGATAAAATTTATACCTTGATAACCTGATGATAAGGTGGAAAAGCATTTAAGAAGAAGACGTGTCGATTATAAAGCAAAGAAAAGTGAACGTGGCAACGATTACACAAGACGCGGCTTCAGTTCGGAATTTTACAAAGTTCTCTTCCCATCCTACCCTCGTTCGGATGATAAGAGAAGAGACAACATATGGGGGTATAAAATCACTTTCCCACATGTTCGCATCCTCAGGCACGAATACATGAGAGACAGATACAAGGTAAGCACTTAAGGAAATCTCCCTTAGCATAAGGATCTCCGCGTACCTTCCAGAACTATGACGCGTTGAAGGCACTAACTCAAGATCAACGACCAAGTTCGAAATGGGAAGTTAGGCATTAATTACACGGCAGAGCAGTCATATCACCAGGCGATTAGCTGTCGGGACAGATGGAAGATTACTATAAGGTAGTGCACAGAACCATAGAGAAAGATACGGCGAAGACCCTTTGGTGAATATATTGGCGAGATAAGACCAGTAAAATTAGGTGCTTCTCCAAGAAAATATTAGCGAAGAAGCTGTCTGCGAAGCTAGTATTTGCAAAGATGAATTATTCCCTAAGAAAACTCTAAGTGAAGATAGTTCCTGCGAGGTAACATGCGAAGAAAAATGAGCTGTCATCCACTATCATAGTATGTTTATAAATATGAGCGAAAAAAATGTAAAAGGTTGAGAGAAATTCTTGTGTAAGGTATAATAGGTGAAAAGCTTGTGCTGAGAACTTGTAATTTTCATCATAATTATAGTAAAATCATCACCGTGGATGTAGGTTTTAACGTCGAACCACGTAAAAATATATTGTGTCTTTTATTTTACTTGTATTGTGTGAATTCGGATCATTGATTTTGACCTAGACTTGAGAGATTTTTCGTTAGGTAAGTATTTGGGTGTATTGTGGGATTTGCTGCAACTACAGTTCTTGAAATCATCGTGGTTTTTATTTCAAATTTTAAGAAATCCAAGGTATGTAACATGTATACACATTTATTTGTACTTGCTTGGACCACTGAATGTCAAAATTTAGTATCCTTGTTATTAATATTGAGTAATTCTCTTTCAGGAATCGTTGGATCAGTATCTTCTCGATAAGTGTTTCCCTTTTATTAAGGATAAAAGGATGCAATTGATGCAGGAACATAAAGAAATTTTAGATCATTTTGGAAACCATATAAAAGATCTCCAAGTGGAAGGTGTTGGCAAATGATCTGTTACAGAGAATTTACTTGGTTGTCTTGGAGATGTATGTAATATTTATGAAGGATGATTATGGAGAAAAGAACAGCTTGGTGTCTAACCTTGATACTAAAATATACCCTGTTTGTGCAGGACACAATGGAACTGATAGAAGAAGCAAGAAAGAAACTAAATTCTGATAGGTTTACTACCCTTGCTGGAGGCTCGCCTCTTGCCACGACATTTTAAGTAGAAACTATCATTTAGTCCTAGTACAAATAATATTGTGTCAGTTTAGTCCCGTTGACCTGGTCCAATTACTGTTTGGTTCTTTTTAAAATATATTGTGTCTGTTTGGTCCAAAAATTACTGTTTGGTCTAAAATATTTTTTTTTTCTAATGGCTAAAATACCTTTTTACAAACATATATAGAGAGAGCTTTAAAAACATAATCATATTTTTAGTTTCTCGTCTTCTCTCTCTGCTCTGAGATGCAGAGATATTTTCTAGGGTTTTCGCTTGCGCAAGGATAATGATGATGAAATATCATTCACAGTTGATTCCATTACGAAGATTAATTCACAGTCAGTTCTCGTCATCTTTATAATTCTATTACGAAGATTAATTCAAATCAAAATTTTCCCAAAATTAAAACGAGGATTAATTCACAGTTGAGAGCTCGTCATTTTTTTTTCTGGTAAGTTTGATCATTATTATGGATAATAAATCTCTTCGATTTTATGATTTATTTGTTGATTTTTGTTTATCAAAATCTATGTTTATTGTAGATCTCTGTTTATTTTTTAGTTTCATGATGGATTAAACATGTTTAGTTCATTATTAACAAATTCAATTTTGTGTTTAGTTCCTGATTTCTATCTATTTTCTTTTTTGTTTGATTTTTCGTTATACTTTTCGAATATGACACAAATCCTGATTCTGTTTTTAGTTGTCTTGTTTATTACCATTAATTATGTTCAGTTTTTATCATTGATGATTTGAATTTAGGTTTTTTCTGTTTTAGTTTCATTTGAAATAATGAACTCTGGTATAGAACAATGAACTCTGTTATAGTTTTGTTGTGTGTTCATTATAAGGTATGAACTCTGGTCTAGAACCATGAACTCTGTTATAGATTTTTGTTCTGTGTTCATTGTAAGGAATGAACTCTGGTCTAGAACTATGAACTCTGTTATAGATTTTGTAGTGTGTAAGGAATGAACTCTGTTCTAGAATTAAGAACTCTGTTATAGATTTGTTGTGTGTTCATTGTAAGGAATGAACTCTGGTCTAGGTTTGTTGTGTGTTTATTTCAAAGAATAAACAAATATGAACTCTGGTCCAGATTAATAGTATTTTCATTTTTTGTTTTTTTCAGGTTCAATATGTTTCTTCCAAGTTGTTATGCAGTTATGTACTATGATGGACATGGAATTCCTCATGAAGTTTTTTTTTCTATTATTCGCTTAATGATTTGAAAATGTATGTTTGTGATTATTGGAGACCCTTGACCCCTCAGTCGATAAGTTTTAGTCATGGTGAAGGTTCTAAGAAAGTGTTTATCACTTATGATTTTGCGCTTCAAGGTCTAATTGTTGTTTCTTGTTCCAAGCATCTTACACATTTTGATTTGTTAGTTGAGGAGCTTTGTCATGGTGCTACTAGATCTTCCTCAGGTATTTCTGTGCAGGTTCTCAGTGATGATGAATCATGTTCATGAGTTACCATCATGGAGGTGTTGAAGAATATAAAATACCTGACGCATGTTCATGAGTTAGTAAAACCTCTTTTTTATGAGGGGTGGCAAAATATCTTAAAAGGTCCTGGTCAAGTTTTCCATGGAGGTGTTAAAGAATTACGTTTAGGTGTCCAAAAATATTTTATGAAGTTTGGTTTTAGAGTTGAAAAGATTAAGAATGACAAATCTAGGTATACATCCAAGTGTTCTAAGAAATCGGAGTGTTCATGGTCTCTCCATGCTGTTGCAATTGATACTTCAAACAATATTTTTATGATTAAGACATACAATGTAAAACACACATAAGTTGATGAAACATTTGATAAAAGATCAAGTAAAAGAAAATCCTTTGTTAAAACCTAAAAAAACTGTTTCTCAGGTGAAGGTTGGTTATGGTATTAACATAAGTTACCATCATGTTTTTAAAGGGAGGGAAGCATCCCAGGTGGAGATTTTTGGAGATGATGTAAAAAGTTATACAGATCTTGTTTGGTATGTTCAAGCAATAAAAGACACAAATCCTGGTAGATATATAATTTTTAAGTTGATGAAAAGAGTAAAAGATTTGATAGGCTTTTTATTGCTTTTGCTGCTTGTATTGAAGGGTATAAGTTCATTCGTTCTATGATATACTGTGATGCAACATTTCTTTCTAGGAGATTTAAAGGGACATTGATGGCTTCCACTGGCATAAATGGAAACTAAGGTAATTTTTTTCTTTTGCCAATTTTTAGTTCATTTTCCAATGTTATGAGTTCATTTCAACCCAATGAATTCAATTTGCACATGATAGAAACTTAGAGTTTAATATGTACAATGAACTCAAATTAACAGTTGGAGTTCAGGGGTTAGGGTTTCTGGGGTTTAGGTATTTGGTGTTCAGGGATCATATGGTTCTGGGTTTCAGGGGTTTAGGGTTTTGTTGTTCAGGGCTCATAGGGTCCAGGGATTCAAGGTTCAAGGTTTACCCTGAACCATGAAACTCTGAACCTTGAACCCTATTCCCCGGGGCTTACAGGGTTCAGGGTACATAATGAACTGTACACAATGAACTCTATCTGCACAAGATAGAAATTAAGATTTCATTCTGTACAATGAAATCTTTCTGCTATATTGATTTTAGTTATTTCTTTCTTTTGTTTTCTACATAATTTTTCCCTTTGGAGTTTGCTTTAGTTCCTGGTGAGGATGTTGAAGGTTGGGAATGGATTATGGAATATTTGAAGAATGTTGATGATCCTCGTCCTATTACCTTTATTACTGATCGACATGATGGGTTAAAACGTGGTATTCCTAAGGTGTTTCCTTATTCCCATCATAGTTACTACTATTATCATTTGAAGACTAACCTTCATATCAAAAAAAGTCACGAGAAATACGAACAAGTTATGGTTTATTTCATAAAGTTGCTACTGTTATAGTGTTGCTAAATATGAGTCTTCTTTGAATGAGATGTGTGTTATTGGATGTGGGTTTGTTGCCAAGTATGTCAGAGAAATCAATCCTAAACATTAGGCAAATGCTTACTTTGAAGGATGTAGGTATAGGAAACACTCATCAAGAATTGTTGAATCTTTCAATAATTGGATTCGACGTGATAAGAAGATGCCTTCATGTGCTCTTGTTGATCAGATTAGGATATAGGTTATGAGGTTGGTGTCAGAAAAGCGTGAGGATGGTAAAACTTTTCCAGATAGTCTCACTCCTATTTTTCAAGCTGCACTTAAGGATTATATTAAAATTGGTAGTATATGGAGTGTTACTGAGTTAGGTTATGATATATATGAAGTACACTCTCCTAATTCTCATAATGTGGATCTGTCGAAGATGCATTGGACTTGTCAAAGATGGTGAGTTTTCGGGTTCCCTTGTGCTCATGCCACTGCTTCTATTACTTGCAAGGGTGATGATATGTTGGAGTATGTTGATCATTATTTTGGCACATTTCACTATCAACAGTCTTATGCATCTGCAATTCAACTTATTCCCAACCATGACAAGCCAGAAGTGTATGAACCTGGAGCTATAATTTTCCCTCCTATACCAAGGCTACCACCAGGAAGACCAACTCAAAAATGTATTCTCAATGCTTGGGAGAAGGCTAGGAGGCCTATGAAGTGCTCAAACTATAACCAGGTTGGGAACCATAACCGAGCTACTTGTCGTTGTTTATTGGAACAGTAGGTTTCGGTTTCATTGTTAACAATGAACTGTTATTTTTTCCACACTTCATTATGTACAATGAACTTCATCGTATACAATGAACTTCTATTTTTTTATAATTCATTTGTTATTTTTATAACAGTTCATTAGTAACAATGAACTGTTTTTCTATATACTTTATTATACGATGTGTTCTTTCATTCTAAACAATGAACTTCTATTATTTTGTAAACTTCATATAATTGAATGAACTTATTTTCATCTTTATAAACAATGAACTTCTATTTTTTTATAGTTCTTATGATTGAATGAACTTATTTTCGTAATTTACTGGACTAATAGTATTTAGTTTCATTGCTAACAATGAACTTTTATTTTTTCCACACTTCATTATGTACAATGAACTTCATTTTATACAATAAACTTCTATTTTTTTATACTTCAATTGTTATTTTTTTAACAATTCATTAGTAACAATGAACTGTTTTTTTTATACCTCATTATGAAATATGTTATTTCATTCCAAACAATGAACTTCTATTATTTTTTATACTTCATATAATTGAATGAACTTATTTTCATCGTTCTAAACAGTAAACTTTTTATAGTTCATATAATTGAATGAACTTATTTTCGTCATTTACTGGAAAAGCAGTATTCAGTTTCATTGCCAACAATGAACTGTTATTTTTTCCACACTTCATTATGTACAATGAACTTCTATTCTTTTATAATTCATTTTTTATTTTTTTAACAGTTCATTAGTAACAATGAACTATTTTTTTATATACTTCGTTGTACAATGTATTCTTTCATTCTAAACAATGAACTTCTATTTTTTATACTTCATATAATTGAATGAACTTGTTTTCATCATTTTAAACAATGAATTTCTATTTTTTATAGTTTATATAATTGAATGAACTGCTATAGATTTTTACGAACTATGAACTTCTATACTTCATTAGAATGAACTGCTATTTTCATTAATAATATGATAGTTAAAAAGATAAAACATATATGAGTCATCTAACAAAAAAAAGGTTATTCAGTAATACCAAGATTGGTTAATAAAAAGATGTAAAAAGATACAATAATACCAAGATGTTAATCTGTAAGAGATTCAGTAATACCAAGATGTTAATCTGTAACATCATCTACCAAGACGTTGTTCAGGTAATCTTGATTGGTAAAATCTCCATAACTCTCTTCATCACCTAATGCAGTAAGAAGCTTGTAAGCCAATTTGGTTCTCTTGGCTTGCATCTTTTCTGCCAATTTCAACTTCACAAGCATAGAGTCAGAGTTAATTCCACAGAATGAACCCCAACTCAAGAAAGCCAAGAGTTAGAGTTCATTCCACAGAATGAACTCCAACTTCACAAGCTGAGTTAACATAAACATTTACAGAAGGAAAACTTAGAATTTTTACCTAGATACACATATTGTTCATTTGAAGGACCATCTGGTATTTCATCATTACCACTGGATGTTAATGGTAATGGCATTTGTTGGTTCATCACTTCATAAAGATTAGGTTGAACATTACTTAAAACCAAATCTGTACAAGGAATCTCAACATCAAATACAGAGAAATCATTCACAACATCTGGTCTTTCATCAGTTTGTTTCTTATCATTTTCTTCAAGATTTTCAGCATCCTTCATTTCCTCATCTTCATTTTTCTCTTGTTCAATCACAGATGAACTTTTGTGCTCAATGCTGAAAGCTTGACGTAAAAATTCTTCAGTCAATTTTGTGATGTATTCTATCATATTTCCTCCTCCTTAAAAGTGAGCATCAACTTCAAATTTTTATGAAGCCAAGTGTGTAGCAAGGCTTTCCATCTTTGAGTAAAAATATGACTCTTCTTGTTTGTTCATAAGATCTCCCAGCTCTCCAGCATGTTTGTTTGTCAACTTCTTGATCTCTTCAGCATGCTTAGATCTCAAGCTTTGTAGTTCTTCCTCATGATTAACTTTCAAAAGTCCTATCTGAATGCTCATACTCATGAACTCTTCATGAAACAACTCTTCTTTTGTCTTTACCCTTTGTTGATTGATTAATTCATTCTCAATTATACTTCCATGAATCCTTGTGATGGTTGCACATATATAAAAAGTAAATTAAATCTAACCAAATAAAAATTATTTTTCCTGCATAATGAACTCCAAATCAGGAAAGCTAAGAGTCATAGTCCATTCTACAGAATGAACTCCAACTCAGGAAAGCTAAGAGTCAGAGTTCATTCCATAGAATGAACTCCATCTTCAGAAGATAATATTAAAACTTTTCAAGTTCACTATGTAGAATGAATTATCAAACTACAAAATGAACTCCAATTCAGGAAAGCTAAGAGTCAAAGTTCATTCCACAGAATGAACTCCATCTTCAGAAGATAATACTAAAACTTTTCAAGTTTACTGTGTAGAACGAACTATCAAACTGCAAAAGTAATTAAATTTCATTTTTTTACCTCTCCATATTCTGAAACATTCATTTCCAAATGTTTGCAAATGCTATCAATCTTCCACCTTGAAAATCTGGGACAGTAGATATTGTCATCCACTGTTTTGTGTATCTTCCACCTTGGTTGTATTATCTTTGAATGTTCAGCAAATCAAACCTGTAAATAAGAATTAAGTTATAAGCCACATTCCCAGCAACAAATTATGAATAAAGTATACAATTTATATATAATAGTTATTTATCTCACCAACAAGTATAAGTAACATCCTTCAGTGGAACCTCTACTTAAAATTTCAAATATATGCTTGTATATCAAATATGGCCAAGAGACTCTACCTACTGCCTCTAGGAAACCAATGTACTTGGTGTGGATGGAACCTCCATCACCAGTGGTAAGAAATATGATTGAAAAGATGAAAAGTTCAAACATTCTAACAAGATCATCATATTCTTAACTAACTCAATGATTTTTTCTTTTAAATTAGTATTTCTCATATCAGTTTCTTTCTTTTTTGGTGCGGTAAACTGAGTTGTATAGAACTTTCCAGTTCTATAATTTGTCACATTCTTTGAATCTAACACATCCCCTTCTGCTCCTCCTCCTTGGATACATGGAATCCCAAATACCACCGAGAACTCTTCTGGAGAAGACCTTAGAATATATGTTTTCTTCTTTACTTTGAATGTGAACTTACCGCCTTGTCCAGCAACAAACTGGTGTGCATCACATAGATTTTGAATTGCTTTTGTTTACTTAATCCATTCTAAAGCAACAATGTTTACATTTTCTTCCAAAAATACATTGATTACATTCCAGAATAAACTCTTATTCAATAATTGTTTTGGCTCTCTATTTAAATTCTCATTATTTTTTAATGCTTTAATAATACTATAAGGGAAATGAGTGCGGCAAAGCTACACTTTATCTTCTTGTCTATATAAAAGAAAATGAAAAAATTAATTAATAAACATTTATAATGGAAAGTAAAAAAAGAATAACAACCACACAAAGAAGGACCAACACTTGGAGTTTATTAAATAGAATGAACTTTCAATTAACAAAGGCATCTGAAAAATTCAAAGTTCATTCTACACAATGAACTCTCAAGACAGCAGAAACATTTGAGAAGTTATAAGTTCATTTAACAAAATGAACTCCAAGTGTTCCAGGACCAACACTTGGAGTTCATTGAATAGAATAAATTTTCAATTAACAAAGGCATCTGGAAAATTCAAAGTTCATTCTACACAATGAACTCTCAAAACAATAGAAGTTCATTGTGTTATTATGTATAATGAACTTTCAAAACAACATAAAAATTTGAGAAGTTAGAAGTTAATTTAACAAAATGAACTCCAAGTGTTGAACATTACACAATGAACTCCAATTGTTGAACAAAATGAACACTAGCATCCAGATCTATAGTGATAATACTTTTTTTTTTACATCAACCTTTAAAATAAACTTCATCCACAACAAATATGACCAAATACGTGGAGTTCTTTCAACAGAATGAATCGTCAAAAGTACTCAGAGTTCATCAAAATAGAATGAACTTTGTTAACACAAGAAGGACAAAATGAACTCTAACATCTATATCTAAGAAGAACATGTAACATCAAAAATGAACTTTGATTTTGAGATTTAGGTTAACTTTCGTACCTTTCTTTGATGAGTTTTCTGAGATTTCTTCTTCTCTTTCGGGAACTGATTCTTCTTCAAATGCAGCGACTTGCTTGTTTTCCTCTTTTTTTTTTTTAGGCTTTTGTTTTCTTCGTCGATTTCTTCATTTTTGTGGTTCGTTTTTAGGTTTGATTTTGATGATTTTTTTTTGTTTTTTGATCTGAGAGTTGTTTAGAAGTTAAAAAGTGGAATGATCAGAGAATATGGAAGAAAGATCTGAGATAGAGTGGTTTTTCTGTTTTCTCAGAGAATGATTTGAGAATATTGAGAGATTTGGAAGCGAAAATGAAGATATAGAGTTGAGGAAGGAAGTTACAAAAGTTATCTGCCTTGAGAAGCTAAAAAGGTGTATTTAGGTTTTAAACGGTAACATGTATGAAAGGTTAGTTTGGTAAATTAACATTTTTGAATAATTATGGACTAAAATGAACTCCCCAAATTTTTGGTGGACTAAACTGATGTGGTCCTGGATATAAATGGACCAAACCGAAATTTGCTCATTTTTTAATCGAATTATTTTATCTTGCCATGATCAACCAATCATTAGAAGATGATTGACCTGATAAATGGAAATTCCTCGACAAACTATGCATGGAATCCAAGTCTTTGCCGAAGTATGCACGTCATAGGTAAAGATAACACAATAGAGATTGTTAGGCAACTAGCTATTTGCTGGCACATTTAGCTGGCAACTGTTACAGAATATTTTTGTTGAGTTCATAGTTGATTAGTGTTTCTTTTGAGATTTATGAACTGCTTTAGTTGAATCCCATAATCAAAGATGAGTAGCGTGTGAGATCCAGTTGTGCATGTTATCACAAATAAGTATCAATAAATGTCTAATTTTAAACCAGCCAATCTAGTGAAATCACCAGTAAGTTTGGCATGGAAAAGCCCTGAAACAGAATTGTAAAACTCTAATGAAAGCATGAATTAGCAAATAAGAAAACAATTATAAATCAAAGTCTATCCATGTCACCTATAGGTCGTAGAGATCTAGTACTTAATAAGGAACTTACTCAAATACAAATAAGAGAGAAACTGAAGTATTCCATGTCTGGATCAAACACTGTAACGAACTTTCGTTAATACTTAAAAATTGATTCTAGGAAAAACAATGTACTGTAGAAGTACTTTATTTAGATTCATAAATAAAAATCGTACACGGCAAGCCTAAACCACGATAGTAGCTGTTCCGCCCTACTTCAGTCACAAAGAGAGAAAATGGGTTGATCTTAGGGGAGGGAAGAAAAAAAAGTTGAAGGAATTTGTGTGTTGCATTGGGTGTAGAGATGTTGAACTATTGAGAAAATAACAGATCTTTAGAGAATGATTAGCTTGTTGTTTTCCTAAAATGGGCTAAGTAGCCTATTTATAGTAGTTGGTATACACACATTCCCTTATAAAGTAGTGGAGAGTTGGAGTAATGGGGATTATGCGGGTAATGGTATAACCGCCCATTATCCTTGGAAGTTTCTGGAAAACCATGATCCCACTACTCTATTAACCGCTTCAGTCTTATAACTACTTTGTAACTTCCTTGTCATGGGGTGTTGCCACGCCCATATTGCTGTAACCACTAGACCAAAACCACATGAAGAATCCCCCCATGTAATTGTTTTGATTTCTTACAGGAGTTAGTGGAGTCATGGACCCAAAAGACGTGAATAATGTAAGTCATGCTAGTATGGGCAAGTGAAGACGGTGATATCACAAGAAAGGAAAAAAAGGCGTGCAAGGGTGGGGAAGGAGTGCTAGTGTCACTGGCAGCACAGGCTAGCACAGGTGCTAGTGCCACTGGCAGCACAACTTAGTGCTAACACTAGCGCTGATGCTAGCGCTGCCGACATTAGTGTTGCCGCCAGCGTTAGCACTAGTGCTACTGCTAGCACTGCTGCCAGAGCTGCTGGTAGCACCGCTAGGGCTTGTTTGGATCGTTTCTTTTGTTGTTTTTTCTGGCCTTTGTGCTTTTTCTGGCGTTTTTGGCTTTTTCTGGCCTTTTGCACATGTGTGTACTACTCATTTGTGTTGGGAGTGTGGATATGGCTTTGCCAAGGCCGGTACTTGTTAGTGCCATGGTTATTGCTTGTGCACCACTAGCTTTGACATTTATTAATGTCATGGCCATATTTATGGCCTGTTTTAGGGTTTCTCAATTGTATGAGTTTAATTGTTAGCATTTATGCTTAGTTTTGTGCAGTGCATACAGAACATACTCAAGAGATTCAGTCGTAGAAGTTTGCAACTTAAGATAATGCTTTATGGGACTCTGCAATTAGATGGTATGATGCATTTAGTAGCATATTTATTCGAGAATAGTGTAAAATCACAGAATGACCATTATGCCTTTTTCGTTTGACTTTTTGGTAAAGTAACTATTTTGCCCCTGATCCAAAACTTGATGAATATGACTTTTCACCTCTAACTGTAAAATGACCACTTTCCCTCTGATGTATAAAAATACTATTTTACCCCTGGTCTGAAAAATTGCTCAAATTGACTGTTTACCCTTTATCAAAAACCCACCATTAACATTAAGTCCCCTTCTTAGCGCGGAATGAGTAATGTTGCGTGGTAAGCACTAGATGGTGGTCTTCCAGACGAAGTAAAATATGACTTTTTATTGTTTAATTATTAGATATCACTAGAAGAGTAGCAGTTGGTTGAGCAAGTTTTGTTCTTTCTGCGATTGTACTCTTTGGTATATGGAGCATTCTCCTTCTACCGTAACAACAACGGGAAGGTATTTGGAACCTTAGTTGGTTGTAGAGAGTGTTGAGGCAATGCTGCCGTCAGAATACTAAGATGGGTGTGGAGGCAATAATTCTGCCGTCTGACACAAAGATAATTGTTATCCGTGAATACTAAGATGAGTGTTGAGGCATTGATGTTGTTAGAACATTAAGATAAGTGTGGAGGAAGTGATTCAGCCGTCAGACACAAAGATGAGTGTTATCCGTGAACACTAAGATGAGTGTTGAGGCATTGCTTACATCAAAACACTAAGATGAGTCTGGAGGCAGTGATTTTATCGTCAGACACAAAGATGAGTGTTATCCGTGAACACTAAGATGATTGTTGAGACATTGTTGCCATCAAACACTAAGATGAGTGTGGAGGCAGTGATTCTGCCGTCAGACACAAAAATGAGTGTTGAGACATTGTTGCCGTCAGAACACTAAGATGAGTGTGGAGGCAGTGATTCTGCCATCAGACACAAAGATGAATGTTAGCTGTAAACACTAAGATGGTTAGAACTTGAGCATTGATATTCAAGGAATTCAATCCATGGAAGTTCTGCGAATTAAAGCGAGTTCATTCATGACATGAGGTGCTTAACTTTTTATACAGTGCATACATAACATTTTCAAGAGAAGCTTGTAACTTGAGGTAATCCTTGATGCGATTTTGTAATTAGATGGTATGCATCTAATTAGCGTTTTGTTCAGAAATGGCGCCGCCTGTGTTCCGAATGTTCACAATTTTGTATAATCAATATATTCTGATTAATACAGATAATTTGCATGGTTACCTATGAAATAATTGAGGGTTTAGCTGAGTAAAGCCCTGCAATTACTAAGGCCCATATATGCAAAAGAGCTTGAAGGCTAATTTAGCCAGGAGCTGAATATCTATTCTCAATTTTCTTACAGAATATAGGACAAGAGTAATATCCATAATTCTGATACTTGATCAGGAATTTATGTATATTTATTTCATGTTTCTGCATCTATGCGAAAGCGATAAAAGAGATTCCAGGCTAATTTAGCCATGAGCTGAATATCCTTTCTCACATCTCTTGTAGAATGTAAGATATGAGTAACATTCATAATTCTGATGCTTGTCAGAATTTTATACGTATTTATTTCATGCTTCTGCATCTAGGCAAAATAAATAAATCAATGAGCTTAGTTGTCGGATTTTACCAGGAATTTTGATTTGATGACGCTCCGATGATGTCAAATAATCGTTGAAGGAGCAGTAGTTGATGTAGTAGTGCATGTAAGATGATAGAGCGTCGTCTGGAAAGCATAAATTAGTGAAGCGTGGATGATTTGTATGCTGGAGATACCATAATTGACCCGTGTGAAATCATACTGCTATGGAATATCCCTCGTCTGGTAGAATATCTTTTGTTCTGTGAACAAAACTAGCGCTGGAGGTGTTGACACAGTGAGTATGTTGGCATCGTGAGATATCCAACAAGATGCAATGCAAGTGGGGACCTCAGTAGAAGTTCGGACTTCATGTCAAGTAATCCCTTGTGATAGGCTTCATGGTTGACAACCTCATAAAAAACGGTGAAAGCCTCATGGTTTGGCGTTTCTTACATAATTCAGAACACTTCTAACTAGTGAGTGATGTTGACTCATCATAGCCATATTTCTGGAGAAGATAAATTCCTGACAGCAGCTTGTAAACGCATATGCCATATGTTGAGAGGAAAAGCTTGAATCTGAAATGGTCAGGCCTTTTGAGTGTTCATTGTGTACTGGAGATTTTCGTAGTTACCTTGTTATCGTGATAGTTGATATAAGTATCATAATCATAAATATTGTCTGTTAGGGCTTGCTTGGAGAATGAGGGGGAATTGACGGCGTCACCTTGAGAATTCTGAATTCAGTGTGTCTTCCATATTTGACCGGTATGGTTGAAATCAGCATCAATATCAATAGAAACGAAGTCCCTATGCCATGTGCGTGATCAGATTGGGAAAGAAAGCTTACGAGCTGTGGAGATACTGATGTACAGATGCTTTCGTCAAGATGATGTGAGTGAGGGGTCTTGTTGCTACTACTGTTGTTGATTAAATATTCTGGTCGAAGAAGATGACTGCGTTAAATCTATGAAAATGAAAAAAGCCTTCAGTCCCCAAGTGTAGCTACTTTGGTATGCTGCTCGATGATGGATGATTTAATAGTATCATCATGAGTTCATACCTCTAGGGTCTGATAAGGCAAGGGAAGCCAGCAAGGTTGATATATCATATTGTTGTTGTTGTCTTTGTGTGCCCTTCCATCATTGCGAGAGTTTGATTTGAAGTTTGAGCTTTTTCGTTGGTGCCCGGGATGTTGAGTTGCAACTGGGACGTTTTTGTGAGCATTGAATGAATGAAATTGTGTCTTATCCTGATCCTTTGGCTCATAAGCTTGTTTTAACCTTCTGGATGTGATGATGGTATGCTTATATAGGCAAAGTCCTCTGAAGACATCGAGGGTGAAGAAGATGAGCTAAAAGGTATCTTGTTGCCGACGTGGTACTGCAGGTTTCTTCAAATCATATGTTCCAAGAGGCGTCTCTTGAGCCATCTTCTGGATTTTTGATTGTTATGAGATGTGTTGCGGTGATCAGTCCCCTGTCACACTTCTCTTTGATTTCTAAAGTTATATTTTCTGGAGTAGGATTGGGATGCGTCTCAGCCTTGTCAAGGGTTGCAGGCGCCTATCAGATATGACGACGTAGTTGGGAGAGGTGAAGATACCTTTATGGCATGTCTTTGGAGAGTAAAGTGCCTTGTCAATATTGTGAATCTCTGATTGACCATATTTTATAAGATGGAGAGGTTCTTGATAACGAAGGGATCTTGTGCAAATTTCCAGTTCCCAAGTGTGGTTCTTGTGATCTTTAGGATGCAGTTTGTTGAAGTCGGTGCTCCAAATGGTGTCCTTGCGTAGGATGCCAATGCGATGAAAACTGCACCAATTGAGTATTTGAACGCTGGATATGACTTTGACTTTGAGTTTGTCATGACCTGACTCTTGGAGGAATCTGAAATGGCTAAACTTGTTATCGGATGGCTTGTCGTCATATGAGAGCCATTCATGAGAACTTGAAGGAAGTAGGTGCATCTTCGGCTTAAAAGTGATTACTAAGGCTAGAGATGATGCTGAAAGACTATACTGAGAGTTGAGGCTTGCCACTGAAGCCCTTGCACAGGTGGAGAGAGCATGTGCTGATGATGCTTAACCAGTTTTCAGAGATTTTTCTAAATAGTAAGTTTTGAGGGTTTTTTTATGTGTTTCTGAGATACCCGAATTTTCTGTGGTTTTATTTTGGGATTTTGAGTAAGTAGATTTTGAATGGTTGCAAGGGAATTTATAAAAAGATAAATAATACTTCGTGTAAAAAATTGAAATCCTAAGTATATTTGCAAGATATTTCAAACATTTTGAAGGATTTAAAAATATTGCGTAAAAGCAAAGAAATATTATTAGGGGTGGTAAAGTGCTTAAGCTTTGAAAACTTTGTCAGGGGTGGTGAAGTGTTTAAGCCTTGACAACTTTAAGCCACTTTCCACGTACGACTACCCCTATAGGCTTATCAGTATTGACGAATTTGTAGTATCCACCTAATATAATTTTAATGATCAGATGTGGCATTTCTCCAGGAGAGGCAGTAGTGTCTCCGATTTGGAAAGGATTGGGTTTCGTTATCTCAGGTTGATGACACATTTTAAGGATGATTGGTTTATCGGTTTTAGTATTCTCAGTAGAGATGACCCCTATCCATTAGAAATATTTTGAAAAGGAACAACTTTCCATTCACATCGTCAAGGAACAGTGAGGTTGATACTCAGGTCAAGTCCCCAAGCCGTGATGAGACGTGGGACATCTGGTTATAAAGAGATTTGTTGAACAATACTTACTCGTAGGCGAAATCAACGGGCGTACCGCATCATCTTTCCTCTATACATTGTTTAACGTCCAGATCCGTTGTTTGGCGATGTTCTAAAGGTCATCAATCTTTAGGGTCTGCTGGCGCCTATAGGTGGTTCCCTTGGAGATGATTTCTCCAGAGATACGTCGAGCCTTGCCTTGTTTTTGTGTATTCACGGACGTCCCCGAACCATGTTGTAGTCTGGATCTACATGGTTGTTGCTGATGAAGTGGTAGCAGACTCTTCTGGCCACAAAATGGTAGTGGATGTGGTCTCTCTAGACCTTTATGGATAATGGAGTTTGATCGCTGTATCTCTGGTTGCTTTCTTTGAATGGGGATCTCGTCATGGTATCAAATGTTGATTCTGGAATGCGCAGCATATTCTACTTAAGGACTTCGTGTCTAGTGAACCTTCTGATGTACGTGATGAGTCTTCTAAGAAATAACTAACATCTTGGCCGAACTTGAAAATTACTTCTGGAGCGAGGCGTGACTCGATCGTTAATTTGACACAGGTATCTCAAATTATCTTTAGCTTAATCACCATCCTTCATTTAGTAATTAAACGATTAATTTGTTTCTGTAGTCGTGGCACCCAGAACGCCCTGTGTTCGGTATTGTAGAAAAATCCGTTCCTTAGTCTGGAGAGAAGAGGCCACGGGTAATCATGCCTGAAAGTGGAGACCGTCCCTGGAAGAAGGTAAGCGTCTTGCATTTTCTCTTACTCTTCTTTTATGTATGAAGTATAACTATACCTTGTCATGACAAACACCTTAGCGTAGTCTGGAAGCATAACTCATTAAGGTACCTCGGGTATTCAACCTTTTAAGTTTG
The DNA here is from genome assembly GCA_023531435.1 of Papaver californicum. Taxonomy (NCBI): domain Eukaryota; kingdom Viridiplantae; phylum Streptophyta; class Magnoliopsida; order Ranunculales; family Papaveraceae; genus Papaver; species Papaver californicum. The sequence continues at coordinate 1,824,761 of JAJJMC010021751.1, read as the reverse complement.
GTGTCCCGGCTGTTCTTGGAACTTCAGATCCTTATGTAGTATTTTTGGAGATTCACTTGCTGTTGAAAGCACTGAGGAATTAGACAAAGATGACCAGGGACCTTAGAAATCATCCCATACTAAAGTAATTGAAGAATCCGTGGATGAGAACGAAGAACTTGGTGGTGAATCACATTGCGAGATGTCTTCTGCTTCTGATGACTTATTGCGGTGCCAAGTAAGTTTAATTTATTGTTTCAGAATCATAATGACATGATTATGGCCTTTAGACCACCAAATTTGTTGAACTATACATGATTTCATGAAGAATTTTAGCAATTTTCGCTGTCAGAAAAATTCAGATTTAGGTCTTCTTGCCGTAATGGCCGTAGAATCCTTGTCCGAAGTCGGAATAAGGTGATTTACCTCTCATTGTTTAGATAAGAGGAAGAGATATTTTTTCCAAACATAATTTCTAAATTTGGAGTCTGTTTATTAGGTGAAAACGACCTGATACCGAGAATCCAGAACTTTTTCAGGAAAAATTCTGTAGTTTTTCAGTTGTCGTTTAGTTGACCGTTTTGTCTTCCCTTATTAGATCGATCCTACGATTGGTGTGAACTTTTAAAATCTTATAGTAGACATCCATATGAATCATTTGGTATATAAATCACCCTCAAATTCTTTACCAATTAGCGCCAGTTTCAGTTCTTCTGGAGGGTAGTGTAAAAACATTTTTGACGCAGTTTTTGCAAAACGACCCATATCTCTTCTAAACCATATTCCATGACCCAAAATAATTTTTAATGAGTTTTTAGGTTGATAATGAATACATTTTATGAATTTCATAGTTCTTGCTTTAATTTCTTGTGCTCGAGACATAATTTCTATAATGTCTTTTTTTTAGGGAGGGAATGAACCAAAGCAGAGAGATGAACCTGCAGGTGAAAGATTAGAGATTACATGAGTCATGACGCTGATAATATGTCTCTTCCAACTCAAAGTCATGAACAATCTCTTCCGGATGCGATTGTTGAAGAAGGCACTCCGAGTGGTGCTATTGTACAGAACGCTGCTATGATGGAGGTTGTTCATTGCGTTTCCAGTAGCACTGCTGGAAAGAATAGTGTTGGTGTTTTTTGTGAAAGCATTTTAAAAAATGGAACACCAGAACTGAGATTGTTTGTTGAGTCTGAATTGAGTTTGATGATTGAACTATACCTAAGATCCATCCTATTTTCAAACGGTTGAAGAATTTGATTTTCAGATGGTTGAAGAATGGAATTTGTGACCGAGAGATTGATCTCCCACTATGGTCGCCAATTGTTAATACCTAAAAATTGATTGTAGGAAAAAACAATGTACTATAGAAGTACTTTCTTTAGATTTAGAAATTAAAATCATACATGGCAAGCCTAAACCACGATAGTTGTCTTTCCTCCCTGCTTCAGTCACAAGGAGAGAAAATTGGTTGATCTTAGGGGAGGGAAATAAAGAAAGTTGAAAGAATTTGGGTGTTAAATTGGGTGTACTATTGAGAAAATAACAAAGCTTTAGAGAATGATTAGCTTGTTGTTTTCCTAAAATGAGCTAAGTAGCCTATTTATAGTAGTTGGCATACACACATTCCCTTGTAAAGCAGTGGAGGTAGTGGAGAGTTGGAGTAATGGGGATTATGAGGGTAATGATGTAACCGCACATTATCCTTGGAGATTTCTGGAAAACCATGATTCTATTACTCCATTAACCGTTTCAGTCTTACCACTACTTTGTAACTTCCTTGTCATGGGGTGTTGCCGCGCCCATGTTGTTGTAACCACCAGACCAAAACCCTATGAAGAATCCCCCCATGTAACTGTTTTGATTTCTTGTAGGAGTTAGTGGAGTCATGGACTCAAAACACGTGAATAATGTAAGTCATGCCAGTACGGGCAAGTGAAGACGGTGCTACCACAAGAAAGGACAAAGAGGCGCGTAAGGGTACGGAATGAGTACTAGTACCACTGGCAGCACAGCTTAGTGTTAACACTAGAGTTGCTGACAGCGTTGGTGCTAGTGCTAGCACTAGCGCTGTCGCCATTAGCTTACTGCCAGCGTTAGCACTAATGTTACTGGTAGCATCGCTAGGGCTTGTTTGACATGTTTTTTTTTGTTGTTGCTTTTTGTGGTTTTTTCTGGCCTTTTGACACATATGTGTGCTACTCATTTGTGTTGGGAGTGTGGCTATGGCTCTTCCAAGGATGGCACTTGCTAGTGCCATGGTTATTGCTTGTGCACCACTAGCTTTGACATTTATTAATATTGTGGCCAAATTTATGGCCTGTTTTAGGGTTTCTCAATTGTATGAGATTTAGTTGTTAGTATTTATGCTTAATTTTGTGTAGTTCATACAGAACATACTCAAAAGATTCATCCATAGAAGTTTGAAACTTGAGATAATACTTGATGCAACTATGTAACTAGATGGTATGATGCATTTAGTAGCACATTTATTCGATCATAGTGTAAAATCCTAAAATGACCATTGTGCCTTTTCGCTCGACTTTTTGGTAAAATAACTATTTTTCCCCTGATCCAAAACTTGATGAATATAACTTTTCACCTCTAATTGTAAAATGACCATTTTTCCCCTGATGTGTAAAATTACTATTTTACCTCTGGTCTGAAAAACTGTCCAAATTGTATATTTTACCCTTTATCAAAAACCCACCATCAACAACTGTACAAAAAGATATTATCCAAAATAAAAAAAACCCACTAAAAAACAATCATGAAGTGTGCCAACATTGTCACAGCTGGAGTAGTCTCTATGTTTTCGACCGTTTTTCGAGTTAACCAATGTAACACCTTAATTAATAGTAAAACCGTAACCATAGCAAGGAAAATAACTGAGAAATCATATTGATTTGTATTATCAGCAAGACCAGTAACAATGTAACATAATTTGATGAAACACCAAGAAAAGGAATATATCCACCAGCTTGCAAAAATTATATTAAAACAAAACAAAATATTCTAGAGTTTCCGATAAATAAGCTTTAGAGAGCCAAAGAGTATATAAATAATAATATGACAATACAAAAATAATGTAAATGATTTTATAATTATACACCAGTACTATTACTAACTAGATGGTACATGGATGAGAACTAACTAGTACTATAGATAGTGATTACTATAGATAGTGATTATTGGTGGTCATATATATATATACTGTGTACTAATTAGATTAGTAGTATAGGTACTGATTTATATAGATAATCAACTTTATGTGAATATACACTATATAGTAAAATAACTTTATTTTAAACTCTGTACAATACGGTTTGGTTACGGAGAAGGTAGGTACATTTTTTACTTAATTTACACGGGTATATATACTCTTCTGCATGTGGGTCTTCAATAAAACTAGGACACGTATGTTACACTTGTTAGCTGTCCCTCTCTTATCTGCCAACAGGTGATCTATCCACACTTCAATTGAACACGTCATTTACCATTCCTTCTTAGATGATCACTGTTTTAAGTTTGTTGCCTTGTTAACACCTTGCCAGTACAATCCGATGGAACAAAATCCGGACGAAGAAAAAAAAATATAATAAAGAAAAATCTTAGAATAATGTATGACATGTAGCTGCCTTCTTAAAATCTTAACAAGGAAAATCCAGTGGGACAAAACCTTGACGAAGGAAAAAAAGTACATCGTGTTATAGTCTAGAACTCTCCCTGAACAAAATCTCTGTCAATTTGTCTGCTTGTATATGTGGCGCATTTTGATTCAATAAACCAGCTTCCGGAAGAGCTTTATAGGTAATGACTTGGTGAACAGATCAGCATAGTTCTCGCATGATTGCACCTTCTGCATATCAATCTCGTTTTTCTTCTGGAGGTGGTGAGCATAAAATAATTTCGGCAAAATATGCTTCGTTCTATCGCCTTTGTCATATGCAGGCTGAGTTATCTTCATAAATTACTGTTGGCATGCCGGTTATAGATGGTAGACCACAAGAGCTTCTGATATGCTCGATTAATAATCGTAGATACACATATTCTTGCCTCATGTAGAGCGATTATTTCAAAAAGATTTGAGGATGCAGCTCACATACTCTGCTTACAAGATCGCCATGAGATTGCAGTGCCACCATTAGTGAAGACATATCATTTCAGAGAAATTACTTTGTGTGAATCTGAAAGATATACATCATTTGTTTAAACCTTAATACTTGAGCATCCTTTTGAGTCTTTCGAGTAGAACAGTTCCACGTCCGTAGTTCCGCGCAGGTAACAAAAAATATGCTTTACTCCATCCCAATGTCTCTTTGTTGGCGCAGAACTGTACATAGCTAACAAATTTACTGCAAAAGAAATGTCAGGTCTAGTACAGTGAGCCAAATAGAATAGCCCACCGATGGCACTTAAATTTGGCACTTCTTGACCAAGGAGTGCTTCGCTTTCTTCTTTAGGATGAAATGAATCTCTTTTAGGATCAAGAGACCTTACAACCATCGGGGTGCTAAGCGGATACGATTTGTCCATATTAAAGTGTTTGAGAATTTCCTCAGTATACGCCGACTGATGGAGAAGAATTCCTCCCTCATAATGTTCAAGTTGTAAACCAAGACAAAACTTTGTTTTACCGAGATCTTTCATCTCGAACTTCTTCTTTAAGCATTTTTGTGCTTTGGAAAGTTCTTCGGGAGTTCCAATAAGATTGATGTCATCTACATATACAGTTGTTTGTGGGGAAAAACGAATTAAAGGGTAATTTAGGAAAAAAGGGGTGAGCAGGTGATAAATATGTTCAATCCTGGCCTAAACCAAGCAATGGTCGTTCCAGTCTTGCTTCATTCACAAATGAGAAGGAGAAGGGTTGCTCTTAGGGAGGGAAGCGAGAGAAGGATTAAGGTCAGAGTATCAGCCTCTGTGGGATGTAATAGGTGTGAATATCTATGAAAAATTCTCTACGTGAGAAGGTTGAATGATCGACTTCAACTTGTGTTGTTTTGTATTAGACTTAGTCTTGGAATTGTCATATTTCAGATTTGTTTTTTTCAATAGATTTAAGAAATCTATTTTATAGTCATAGATATTGTAACTGTTCATCTGAGCTCCTCTCTGGAAGAAAATTTTGATGATTGAGTAGTGGTGAAATGGAGAAGGTGGAGAAGGTGTTGACAACTGTTCTTTACTTCGATTAGGGTTGAATAGTCAGTTACTCAACTTACCACTCATCTATTCAACTGCTGATCGAACCTTTCAGAGTTTTCTCTGTAGTTGGTGCATTGATGAACCACATGTCGTAGACCTCCAGACCAATACCGTAGTGAATATCCCCCCAATTGTGACATCTTTGATGTCTCATGTAATATTATAGTATTAAGCACTGCTGATGTTATTAAGTCGAATGAGACTTGCTTAGTCTTTTGATTAAAAACCTGTCTTGCTTGACTAGCCTGATGAGTCTAGCAATCTAAAAATAAAATAAATATGCATGTATTTGTGTATAAGGAATATTATGTTCAACTTAGTCAATTTTTCATTGACATGCTTACTTTGTACAAACAAGTGTATGCTGCTGAGCATGAGAAAAATGTATGTAAGGCCAGGTATGAAAATATATGTATGAGAGGCCACATATATGAGTGAGTGAGGTCTAGTATGGCCTTTGATAAATATATTAGGGTTTTGAAATTTGTATGTATGCAGCAAACCCTAATAAGAAAGTGTCAGAAGATGACGTTAAGGTTCCCTAGTTGAAAGGATTAGCTAAGCTACACGAGTTTTTCCAATTGAAACAAAACAAACAAGATTTCCCATTAAAAATAAGACGCACAAGTTCGTCTATTTAGCTAAGACGCGCAAGTTCGTGGAAAAAGAGTAAAACCCCGAACTTTAGTTGAAGAGTAAGACATACACGTTTTCACTCTTTGTACTAAGGCTCACATGTTGAGGGTGAAAGAGTAAAACGTATTATTCAGACAAGAGAGGCATTGACACACGAGTTTTCTTCTGGAGCAAAGACGTACAAGCTCTCCTCTTTTACCTAAGAAGCACAAGGTCAGGGTAAAAGGGTCAAAAACGTTTTGTTCAAACAAGAGAGGTGTTGATGCTTGAGTTTTTCGTTTGGATCAAAGACGCTCAAGCTGAAACTTTGTAAATGATGCTCTCAAGTTGAGGGAAAAAGAGTAAAATTTCTCAGTTTGGTCTCAAAGACAGAGACACACGAGTTTTACTTTTAAACTAAGGCTCATAAGTTGAAGGTAAAAGAGTAAAATGTCTCAGTTTTAAATCCTAAGCATGACAAGATTTGTTTCACATATGATGGACAAGGTAAGGGGGCATCATCCCCTTTGACTTGGATGGACAAGAAGAGTTTTCTTGTGAAATTTCGTCATCAAAAATTTCAGATTTAGGGTTTTTGCTGAAAACGCTGTAAAATCTTCATTCGGAGTTCGTTTTCGATGATCTAGCCAAACTTTTTGATGCCAGGAAGACCAGCCCCATTGCGGAAGGATTTGAGTTTTGAGTTCGTTTAGGGCCTCAAAAAGAGAAAACAGACAAAAGTCAGGAAGAATTCATGAATTTTTTAGCTAGGATTTAGTTGAATGTTTTGATCATATCTCTTAGCTCGTTTGTCCTATTGATGTGATTTTTTTAGTATGTTGTAGTGGACATCCATACGAAGAGTTTGGTATATAGTTGATCCCTTGATTCGTTATAAATTGCACCTATATCCAGACTTTGTACAGGGCAGTGCAAAATTGCGCCTGACGAGCTTGGTGTAAAAACACCTTTTTAGGTCCTTATACCATTTGCTTGCGTATTTGATGTTAGATGAGGGATATTTATGCCATTGGTTGCTTCCTTAAGCAAGGATTGTGTCTAAGGCTAAATTAGATAGTGGAAGTGATAGACACATTTTAGTGTCTAATTTGCACCTTAATTTCTAATGAGTTATAATTCGATTTTGCGTTTATTACGTGTTTTTATGCTTTTGTAGGTACATTAGAAGAATAAAGATTTGTGGAAAAATTGGCTCAAAAAGTGTTAAAGGCACCCGTGAAAATGGATTAAGGCACCCACACTTTGGATTGGGGGCACCCCAGGATCGGAGCGAGTCAACTCGGCGAGTCACCGATCCAACTCATCGGGAGAGGTTACTGTTTTCAACTATGACTTCATGTTACGAGATTTTCAAGTTGTTTTCGATTCCAATTTATTCCAAAAGCTACAAGAGTTCAACACAAGATTAAACACATCGATTTGGAGTGATTTACGCTGGAAAATATTGTCAATCGTGAATTTGGACGGAAAAATGGATTCCGGCTTGGAATCGGATTTGTGAAGATTTGGATAGATTTAAAGAGTTCTATTAGGTTTAGAACTCTCCCTAGGGTTTGTAGAGCCTATATATATGAAGAGAAGCCAATAGAAATCGACACAAAAACCTAGAGAAGAAATCAGAGCAATTACGGCCACTTCCGGTCGCCGCCGGTCACCTGCTGCTGGTCCGGCAGGCGTGTTCTTCATCAGCCACCATCGGAGAAGACGACTCAGAAACATTTATATCTGTTGCTGATTCAAACTGCTCCTGTTGCCTATTCTTTC
>JAJJMC010021751.1:1756553-1802174 GCA_023531435.1 Papaver californicum | reverse complement strand
ACGGAATTCTAGTCAAGTGCCGCACGGAGTAAAGTCGAGGCGAAAGACCGACCCCATGACCAAGTTGGTTGTTATGCATTAAACTAACCAAGCATGAGTTAAGAGTCACATGGATAGTGTTATCTTTTGCTAACTTCAAACACTTGAGATATTAAAGTCTCATGGGTAACAATAGCTAACGAAAGCTTTCCATGGATAACGCCTTTCGAACCAAAATTTTAAATATGGATTGCCTGCAAAAAATAGAAAAATGAAAGTTTAAGTAATATTATACACCATTAAGTTTTATCATCTCTGAAAAAAGATTCACAATAAGATAATTCAGTCCACCACGATGGAAAATCTTTAACTACTTAGAAAACTACCTATTAAGGTGGATTAACAAAAAGGTAATCTACATAAAGATTAGTAAAGTACTTATGTGAAAGAGTCCTCAAATCAAAATACTTCAATTATTACCATAGAAACATTATAATAGTACACTGTGATATCACTTAACCTAGTCATTCGGCTGTTATTACATGTTGCGACAAAAACATGTCTGAAACGAATTTTACCCAGAGTCGAGGAGGACTGCCGCTTACCTGAAAGGAAATAAGTTTCATGTTTACATCCATCACCACAGTTCTTACATGAAATAAATTATAACTTCACATATCACGATCTCATGGAGTAGAGAAAAAAAAAGAGCATATGCAAATAATATAAAAAGAAAAAAATTAAAATGCTATAGGCTAAATAGATATGATGTTCCCAAACTTCCAATATCCACCATGGTGTATACAACAATATGACTTGAGGATAGCAACGTTCTTTTTTGATTCTAACCCATTTGGACATGCTTATGTGAAAGCTAAAAGTGGCGAAGGTTTTTTGTTTTTAACTCTTGTAATACATCTTCACGTGGAAACACCAAGCAAACAAATATAAAGCTTTAGCCCTCACAGTCTAGAAATAGTCGTAAGCACATTCGTTCAAATAAATACTTCGTGAATACCAAAATTTCGGCTTTTTCGCATATATTATAAACTCAAAACTATTTCACGCCTAACTGTTCGGCTTCATTTTTCTTATATATAATATCCATGACCTAACAAATGAACAAATATCCAGGTATAATTGGTGTAGTGCAACAACCATAGAGTATAGTGCAAGCACAATTGCTTCATAGCAACTATCAGTATCCTAATACATAGCTTAAATAAAGAGTAAATTCGCTACAATGCAATCACTACAAAGGTTGCAATCTATAACAACAACAAAAATAAGAAAGCAATTTATTATTTTCGACGAAAGAAGTTGTACCTCGAATCTAGTTCGTGCCTCCCAGCATAACAACTTTATGTTACCTCCAATCTAGTGTGTTGCACGAAACCCATATGGTCTAGGGAAGGGTGCTAGTTGGTGGCGATCTGTGAACTGTTAATGCTAATGTCACTGGGCATCCAAGTGTGTGAATTGTAAATTCAACTGAACATGAAAGTAAAATAGGATGATTACCTGAGGACTCCATCGAAAGCCTGCACATATATGAAGTCTTAGAAAGAGGTGTTTCAAGCCTCCTGAAGGCATCTTCAGCACCCCGTTTGATGTGACAATATGCAGATATGAACTTATTGGACGGCCGAAGAGAGTCCTTCTATATGTTCACTGTTTAGACAAAAAATCTCTTCAACTAAACAACCAATCAAACTCTTGTATGTAAGTTAAAGATTGAAATCGAATAATAAAGAAACATCCTAATAATAATTTTATAAAATCATTTCCATAAAATCTGTTACATATGATTACTCGATTTATCACTTTCGGTTTATGATCTTTACACTTTTCAATTAAACAAAATATAATGCAAAATCTTAATTTCAATCAGTTACCCCCATAAATTCATACCTAGAAATCTCCTCTTGATCTTCTTAAGTTTCTCTCCCTTTTTCACAATTTTTTCCGACCCCTTCTTCGTTGTCTGGTTTCTTCTATTTATAGATTTATTTACTGGGTCCCACTTTATTCATCGTGTCAGTCTTTCTAATCTCATCATCGTTCTTTGATTGATTCTTCTTTGGTTCGATCCATTTTATTTCGATGTGCCCATCGTTCTTGTACTTTATTTTATCTTCTGATCGGTGCGATCTTATAGTTGTCAGATCACTCTAAATTGTTTGTACGATGCTTTTCATAGTCGACACGTGTCTTCCTGTCCTTATAAACTTCTTCCATCCCGATCATTAAAGTAATATAAGTACTCATTACTTTTACTTTTTCGATCAAACAGCATTAAATGTTATTTGTTTTGTTCAATGTAATTCAGCTTTCTCGATCTTACGTGTCCTTCATGCACTTCATCGTTCAGCTTTCGGGAAATGTTCTGTATCTTATCTGATATTTGATCATGTGGTTCTCGCTCCTTTTAATTTGATTGCTTCCTATCTTAATCTTCTTCCACGTGTCGTGCTTCTTTATTTTACTAACAACTTGCCCCCTTCTTCTTCTTTTTACAAAATTATCTTGCGGTCGATCTAAAATTTTGAAAAATGGAAAAGAACTTATCTATTTTAACTTCTTTCAGTTTTCTTTCTCATACGTCATCCGTATTTTCTGCCAGCATTAATGATACTAGCACGCTACCCATTTTTTTCGGCTTTGCATTTATTGTTCCTATTGTGTCAGTTACACTTTGTCCAATAGAATCAAATCTTTTCCTTTTCCCATATTGTGGCGGTTCTAATACTCCCCTTTAAATACTCTGCAGTCTTTTTTACTATCTTTTAATTCTCATAGTTATTGCGCTTTGTCTTCCTTAAACTTTTCAAATTTTTCCAATTACTAAGGAATTTTTTTCTTATCAATCGACTTCTTCTTTACTTTGATCAGACATTTGTTCATTTCTCTTCTTCACGTAAGTAATCCTGTTTTATTTCTTGCATTTGATTCATGCTTTCTTACCATAATTAAAGTGATGATTACCTTTTACATTGTACTTATTTCTAAATAATTTCTTCACACATTAACTTTCTTTTCCTTATACTTCTTTTCCCTTAGATTTTACACCATGCCTCACAGGAAATCTGATGCTATCGATAACCAGAGTGAGATCAGAAGATCGGTTAGATCTTCTTCTTCAAGATATGTTGTTGCTCGTTCTTCCTATGATTCATCTTCTGGTGTTCCTACCCCTGCTGCGTCTCGTACTGTACGTTGTTCCACTCCTGATATTCCTAACCCTGCCCCCAAGAGTAAACGGGCTTTGTCTACCTATAGCTACCGATCTATGAATATCGAAGAATTCAAAAGAAAACATAATCTTCAAGGATTTAGAGTTTCTTTCTTTGATGATGTTTCTGATATGATGACTTATGACTCAATGAGAAGTTTTCAATATAGCCATCGCAGATAATTAATTTCTGCTGGTGCCTTAGAAGCTGGTCTTCGTCTCCCTTTATATGAAAAGAATAACCCCTTTCAATTCACAGTTCTCGCTACTCGCAATAAGGCTCCCCACACTCAACCCCGATCCATTGCACAATATAATGGTAATTGGTGGCGAATCCTTGATGAATGCATTCTTCGTAGTGAGGGTCGCACTCATCTTACTTGCTACGTTCTCGATCCTTCAGAATGTATTCATTATACACCTGAGAATTTTCAGAACACATATGGTGATGGCATTACTATCAAAAATTTTATTAAATGGAGCGTTAGTCCTGTTCGCAAATGCTCCAAAGGATTTCCCTTACTTCGGGAGGTCGATGACCCTAGAATCAAAATATCTCCATATACCAAAGTCGATTTTCCTTCTAATGAAAGAATCCGTCGAGAACACGATTATAGATGGTATCGTACCCCAATTTTGATTGAAGGGCCTTGGGTATATGGCGATATCCCTAAAAATGAAATCCAAGATCTCCGAAACTGTTTCCCAAACTACTGTCCATGGAGATTAAACTTTGATGATTATAGATTTGAATACAAGGTCTGAATTTTACATTTCATGTTTCGTTCTTAGGATATATTGTATCGATCTCTGATATCTTCTTACAATATTTCAACTTTTTTGGTTTCAGGTCGATCCATCTTTAGATATTGAAGTTCCTCTTCCCCTTCCTGAGCGCAGTATTCAGATCGATGAGGGTAAACAAAGGATCGAACCCGTAGTTGAAGGTAAAGGGAAGCGGAAACTTGTGCTTGCAGAGAAGAAAAAGAAAAAACCTAGTACCCTTGTGGTTGCATCTGATGTTGTAGAAGAAAGGATTACAGAAATTACTAGTGGAGAAGGAAGTTCTGCTGCTGCTTTGCTATCGGAACAACCCGATCCCATTGATGTTATTCCTGTTTCTTCTATTCCAGCTGAATCTGTGGTATCGAGACAACCCGATCCTTTCAATGTTGCACCTATTTCTGGTACTTCAACTGATTTTTATGATTCTATTTCCCCTCTACCTTTTGATTTTGTGATTGATTCTCCCGTACCTGATAGTGGTACATTGGTGGTTTTTTCTGGTTTTCCTCAAGAAGAGGGAGATGATGTTGTTATTTATGAAGAAAATGCTGATGTAGTGAATAAAGTAACCCATGTTGAAAAAGAGAATACTTCGGAGAATAATGCTGAAGTAAATCAAACTGGTGGTATCGAAGATTATGTAGATAAAGTGAATGTCGAAGTCGATGCTACTCTCATTAAAAAGGCAAATGATACTATTAACGAAGATCGTATTGAAAAAGAGCTTTCTCCTTCTTCTAATACAATTGCTCCTAATATTTCGATCCCTTCTGAAGTTGAAGGTACTGCTGAGGTATTTTCTGAATTGATCGTACCTAATGAGACTTTGGTTCGATCTTCTCCTGTTACTGTTGAGGTCGATGCTGAGATACCTAATGTTGATCCTTCTATTCAGAAATCTCTTTCTAGTGAAAATTTCAGTACCAGAGTCGATGAAGGTATTAATCTAATCGGTGATGAAGAAGAGGCTTACAAATGGTTTCTTTCTCAGGGACTTTTGAATACCTCAGCATATCCTGATATTCTTAAATCTGACACATCTTCCATGTCTCGATTACGGGATGCACTTAGTGCAATCCCGATGGAAGAATCTCAGGATGCATGGTCTAAGAATGATGATCAAACGTTTCCTTTGAATCCTCCTTCTTCCTTTACCGAAATTTTAGCTGTTGCTGAAGGTCCATTGTATTCTTACCCACAACAAGCTTTGTCCCAACTTCAATATAGCACCGACTGCTTGTTTAGTGCCTATAAATTTTATAAGGCTCGGGCTACTATGTTGGAGTTACTGTTCAAGAGTGAATCAGATAGGACGAAATGAGGGAATGATATGTTACAACAAATAAATGATGATTTGAAGCGACAAAACGATCTCCTTCAACAACAACTTCAATAACATAAAGAACAACATCAGCAGCATCAGCAACAACTCCAAGTTATTGAAGTTAAAAATCAAAATCTTCAGAATCAAAACCAAGGTTTGTTCTTTATTTTGCTTTCGTTATTATTTTGTTTTATTTACTTATATGAGAAATTTAAGTTTTATCCTGGGTCCAGTGGTAGACTTGGAAATCTTATTTAGGTACGATCGTAGAATAGCACAATTGAATAATCGTGCAAAGGAAATCTACACAGAGATGAATATGGTTAGAGAAAAACTAATTCAATTGAACAATAATTTTGATTTAGCCACTTGGAGGCGTAATAGAGCTGAATCGAAATATGAATAAGTTGTAAAATCACTAACTCTGAAAGAAATAGAGTTTAAATCTGTTGTTAGAGGTACATTTTGGTTTATCTGATCATTTGGCTTATTATACCATAAAATTTATCTAATATTTTCTTGTATTTTTAGAACTTGAAAGGAAAGTCAATAAAGCTAAGGATCGTGCAACACTAGTAGAGACTGAACTCAATGTTGCGAATGATACAGTAAAAAACATCACTAAAGAGTTAAAGATTTCTGAAAATAACGTGACTCTTAGTGCAACAAAAATCTGGAATTTACAAGCTCAACTGAATGTTGAGCTTTCTAAGATTGAGGCCCGTGAACGAGAAATTGTATCATTGCATTCAAAATCTGAAGGGTTAGTTACAGAATTAAATGCAGAAAAAGATCAAAGGTTGCGTCTTGGTGTTCAAATAGAAAAAGATCAACAAAAGATTGAAGAACTTCAAAAAGAAATCAACTTTGGGCATGACTTCGTTCATTGGGTTAGACAGGATGCTAAAGCAAAAATTGCGATGTCCTTTAATACTGCTTTAGAGCGTGCTCAGTCCGATCCTTCATTGCTTAGTAAACGTACCGTTGTGCCCACGGTTCCGCCACCACCATCTCGATCCAATCCTCCCGATGCTTGATCATGCCTTTTATGACTTTTTCTGTTGTTAGCTTCATCATTTTGTGTTTTGTCTGACTTTCCTTAATCAGGAATTTTGTCTCGTAACTTATTTCTTCTTTATTTTGGTATGTTTTTAACATTGTTTCCTGCACAAGAAAATTTGATTAAGTAATCTTTTGGTTATCATATGATTTTCTAAGTACCATGAATTAAAGTGTATTTTACCTCAAGTCATGTTATTCGAGATCCCACACATACGAAACAAACCCGAGCCAGGGGTAAGATACAGGGTTGGTCCCGAACTGTACTATGAAAATTGATAAACCAATAATTAGGAACCCCTTCTTTATAAGAATTTCGTTGTTAATGAAATTCTTTAAGGATATTTACCTTTTATATATGATTGTGTCGTCAATCGTAACGCTATCCAGAATAAGATGTTCCTGGAGTAATTTTGAGCCCTCTCCAGTATATGATGCTCCTGGAATAATGAAATTTTGATTATATCACTAATCGGAGCGTTTTTTTTTTTCAGAATATGATGTTCCTGGAATAATTAAATTATAAAAGAAATTACTGAATTAAAAGGTTATATACCTTTATTTTGTGTCAACACTTCATTGTTATTTATGGGTAGTAAAGCTTTAGGTATTGTGCATTCCATGGATGCTGTAAAATTTCTCCTCGCATATTCTGAAGATAGTACGATCCTTGCCCTGCAGATGCTTGAATTATGTATGGACCATCCCAAGTTGGTGCGAATTTTCCTGCACTTTTGTCCTTTTGGTGTTCCGTTATTTGTCGTAAAACATACTGACCTTGGACAAAGTTTCGTGATTTTACACGTTTGTGGTATTCTCGAGCCAATCCTCTTTGATAATTTTCCATCTTCTGGAGTGCCACCTCTCTTTTTTCTTCCAAATCATCCAACTTTTGTAACATAAGATCTGAATTAAGATTCTTTTCCCATGCTTCCGTTCTGGTTGTGGGTAAAATAACTTCTGTTGGTATTACCGCTTCCGTTCCATAGGTAAGAAGATAAGGTGATTCTCCAGTTGAAGTTTTTCTCGTGGTTGTATATGCCCATAACGTGTTATGTAACTGTTCGCACCACTTTTTATAATGCCCATCCAATGTTTTCTTCAAATTTATTGCGATTGTTTTATTTGTTGACTTGGTTGTCCATTGTTTTGCGGATAGAAGGGTGTGGACTTATGTTTTTGAATATTAAATGCTTCAAATAACATATCGATATTCTTTTCTTGGAACTGTTTTATCTGAAACTATTGCTGCAGGAATCCCAAATCTACAAATGATATTCTCGAATAAAAACGTGAATAAATCCACATCTCTGATTCGTGCTAATGCTTTCGCTTCTACCCATTTGGTAAAATAATCGGTAGCTACAATTAAATATTTCCTTTTCTTTGTTCCTTCAACTAATGGTCCAACTATATCAACTCCCCATTTTGCAAATGGCCATGGACTAAGTATCGAATTCAACTCTGTAGCTGGTGCTTTGATTTTCTTCGCAAATCGCTGACACTCTTCGCATCTTTGAACCATTTTTTCCGAATCTTTTAACATGGAAATCCAATAGTAGCCTTGCATTTTGGCTTTTAATGCTAGCGATCGTCTTCCACTGTGATTTCCTGCATCTCCATAATGTATTTCTTTGAGAATTCGCAATCCTTCTTTTTGAGATAAACATCGAAATAACGGTCCAAGAAAAGAATTTCGATAAAGAATTCCATCCCGGAGTTGGTAACTATTGGACTTGAGTTGAATTTTCCTTGCTTCTTTAGAATATGTTGGTAACAATTTATTTTGTAAATATTGATGTATCGGGATTCTCCAATCTGGTTCATTTGATTGGTCATCTTCTTGTTGCGGTACAGGTATGGCGTTCCGTATTGCTGGGTCATCGACTTCTTCCATTACACCATCTTCTTCTATGTTATTTAATACCTGTACTCTTATGGATGGCTCATATATTCTTCCAATTTTTAATGCTTTAGCGGTTCGATCATTTATCATGGATGAAACATATGCAAGTGCATCAACATGTCGATTCTTTTCACGGGAAAAATGTCAAAAAACAATGTTTGGAATATGATCTGCTAAATTCTGTACGAGATTTTTATATCGTTCCATATCCCCATCAATCGTTTGATACTTTAACTCGATTTGTCGAATTACCAACTGTGAGTCACTTGTGAGTCTAACATCACTTATTCCTAATTCAATAATGAGTTTAAGAGCATGGACCACTGCCTCATATTCTACTATGTTATTCGTATGTTATTCGTATGTTCTTCGAACTCAAGACGAAATGAATGTACCATGCGTTCTCCCCTTGGTGCTGTAATCACGAAACCTATCCCTGCTCCTTCTTTATTTCGTGACCCATCAACAAAAACTTCCCACCGTTGTGAATTATTTGAATCCAAAATATCTAATGGGCCTTCTTCTTCGCATCCTGGTAACCCTTGAATTTCATATTCTTCCTCGATTGGAAAATCTGCCAGGAAATCAGCTAGAATTTGAGATTTCATCGCAGTTTGTATTTCATAAATAATGTTGAATTGTTCTAGCTGAGCATTCCATTTCGCTATTCTTCCTACTTTCCCCGTATTCTTTAGAACTGATTCCAACGGTGCTTTAGTTGGTATACGAACATAATGAGTAAGAAAATAAGTGCGTAACTTCTGAGTAGCAAATACTACTGACAAAATAAGTTGTTCAATCTTGGTATAATTTCTTTCTGCTGAGTTCAGAGTTTTGCTGATATAATATATTGGTTTTTCAATCTTCTCATTTGTTCGTACCATTACCCCACTGATTGAATTTTCTGTTGCTGCTATGTACAAAGTTAATATTTCCTCTGGTTCTGGTTTTTGTAATGCTGGCAACGTAGCGAGATGCAATTTTATACTTTTAAATGCTTGTTCACAACGATAGTTCCATTCAAATTTATTTTTCTTCTTAAGTACATCAAAAAAGGGCTTACATCGTTGCGATGATCTCGCAATGAACCTACTTAGTGCAGCCAAACACCCATTTAATTTCTGTACACTTTTTATACTGTTTGGTGACGGCATATCTGTTATTGCTTGGATCTTTGCTGGATCAACTTGAATTCCATTTTTTGTAACCAGATACCCCAAAAATCGCCCTGAAGTAACACCAAAAAATACATTTCTCTGGATTTATTTTCATTTTATATTTTCGTAATGTACCAAAAATTTCAGCAAGGTTCTGCAAATGATTATCAGATAATTTACTTTTTACTAGCATATCATCTATATAAAATTCCAAAGTTTTCCCAATCCATGGTTTGAATATTGCATCCACTAATCGCTGATATGTTACCCCTGCATTCCGTAATCCAAATGGCATTCTAGTGTAGCAATACAATCCCCGTGGAGTGAAAAAGGCTGTATGTTCCTGATCTGTTTCTGCTAGTGCTATCTGATTGTATCCAGATTGTCCATCCATAAATGATAACATCTCGTGTCCTTCAACAGCATCAACTAACTGATCGATGTTCAGGAGCGGATAACTATCCTTTGGACATGCTTTGTTTAGATTAGTAAAATCTATACAATTCTTACTCCACCATTCTTTTTCGGGACAATCACCATATTAGAAATCCATGTGGGGTAACGTACTTCCCGAATGAACCCTGCATTTAAAAGTTTTATTAGTTCTTTTTCCACTGGCTCATGGTATTCTGGTGCGACCTTTCGTATCCGTTGTCGAAATGGAATTGCATCGGAACGTATTTTTAATTCGTGATGTACGATGCTGGGATCGATCCCCGGCATATCCACCATTCTCCAAGCGAATATATCTACAAACTCACCAAGCAAATTAATTAACCGTTGTTCCAAATCCATTCTTATTAATGTCCCAATTCGCACTTGTTTGGGCAACTCTGCAGTGCCAATATTGATTATTTTTGTTTCTTCTACTGGCGTGAAAACTGGTTTTGGAATCCCAATTGGAGTTGGGGTTCCCTTTAGTTGCTACATCGTCCCTTCATGGTGCTGGTTTATCAAATTTTCCTGACTCTGACTGCTCTCTCCTTTCTCACTTATTGTCTTATTTTTTGCATTCTTTTCTAAATATTGATTTACTTCTCCTTCCTTTGCCTTGTCTCTTTGTTCTTTTTTCTTTTCATGTTGTAAATGCTCCCTTTCCTCATTCATTTTTATCTCTGACATTATACAAAACTTGGCATCTTCTTGATCACCCTTTATCTCCATCTCTCCTTGCGGTGTCGAAAACCGCAAATATTGATGGTAAGTTGATACTACTCCCTTCAGTTGATGAATCCATCGTCTTCCGATTATAGCATTGTATGGTGATGGTGCATCCACGACACTAAACCTTGTCAGAACATTGATCGGTCCAGCTGAAACTTCAAGATCAATATCTCCCTTTGATTTTGAAGCTAAACCATTAAACCCAAAGATGATGTATCGCGACAAAATCAACTGATCTTCTTTAAAACCCATTTTACAAAATGTATTATAGAACAACACATTTAACGAGCTGCCCCCATCCAAGAGTATTTTCTTTACATTCCAGCCTGACATCAATAATGTTAGCACAAGAGGATCATTATGCATTTCAATTTCTTGGTTTATTTCTTGTGCAGAAAACGTCAAGGGACATGCCATCCAATCTTCCCATAATTCTGCTTGTCTTCCTTGAACTTTAAAGACCTCATGGTTCCGAACTCTCTTGCACAATTTTTTATTGATTGCTACGTTCAAATCTGTATCATTTTTTTCCGTATATGATATCATATCAATTGTTTGCTTATTATACGGAATGTGTATTGCTTTGCCATTATCTTGTTTCATTGTTGGTTCGATCTTCTGAACAAATTCCTTTAACTCCCCAGCATCGACCATTCTTTGTATTAATGTTATAAAATTCCTACAGTTGTTGGTTGTATGCCCTTTATAGCTATGATACTCACAATAATCTTTTTAATGTTGCGTAAACTCTGGCTGATTACCCTTTGTCATTGGCCATTGAAAATCTGGCCTATTCTTCAAAATTTTAAAAAGTTCGAGATATGAAATATTAAGCTTGGTAAAATTTCTTTCTCGAAATTGTTGAGCAAAGTTTTTTCCATTCCCTTGTCGAGGATGTTTGATTCTCTTGATTCAAACTTTGGAGGAAATTTCCTTTTCTGTTCCGGCGACTCCTCAACTGAATTTGTTCCCCTTGTATCTTTTTGGTAACTCGAAGTAATTCTCGATCCCTGCTCCTGTATGTCTTGGAGCCTTGCACATGTTTCTATTATTTCCCTTAACTCGCCTTTAGTTTTTGGATTATTTCGGTGAATTTCAACAAAAAGCTGGCTCTTCCGATCAGCAATTCCCACTTGTAATGGTTAATAACTGTTATTGGGTCTATTTCACCTATTGCTTGACATATTGTATGCCATCTAACTGTATATGATCGGATTGATTCTTCTGGCCAAGATGTTAAAGAATAAAGCCTATCTTCCCCTGAGTCAACTGGTTTGTTATACATGTATGCCTCAAGAAATTTCCTCACCAACTGTGCGTAATTATGAATAGAATTTTCCGGTAACCTATCATACCACAACAATGATGTTCCTTTTAAACTTGATGGAAAACATCTGCACATCATTGCTTCATGATCGTCCCACCGCGACATCACTCGATTGTAATATTTTAAATATGACGTTGGATCCTTAGTACCATCGTAACATTCGAACACTGGAATATTATACTCCCTTGGTAATGGCATACACGTCAAATGGCGTGCTAACGGCGTTCGTTTTGCTTCTTTTAACACCTCTTCTATTCTTCCCCCCTCTTTGTTTTTTAATCCTTTAATCTCTTCTTTCATTTGTTCCATTGCTTCCAAACATTTTTCCCATTGGGTTTGTTGAATCTCTTGATTTTCTTGTTGTCTTCTCGCTCGAGATGTCAATCCTACTAACATCATTCTTTGATCTGGATTCTGTTGTTCATTTCTTGATATTTGTCTTCTTGACACTGCCTCCTGATTTCGTATTTCTGTCACAGCTGGTCTTTGTTCCAGCTGAATTGCATCTTTTAAAATTTGATTTTCTTTTGCTAACAATTCAATTCGATGGTTACTTGCTCTTTGTTCTTTTCTCATTTCATTTATTTCTTCTAATAAATCCTGCACGTGACTTACCTCATTTCGAGAATTCCCATGATGTGAAGAGGGATTCTGAACTACTGTATTTGGTGTTAACTTTTGCATTGGTGTGTGATTTCCTTCATTACTTTTTTGTTGTCTTAATTCACTTCCTTCCTCTTGTCTATTCCCCGAGCCTTCATTATTATTTTGGTTCCCAGAATTTGCGTCTTGAGACATAATTTTCAGAATCTGTTGTTTCTTAACTATTTTTTTTTTCTTTCTTGATTGCTTTCCTTCTTCGATATCCTAGAAATATTTTTTAGAAAGTCAGTCAAACGAATTCTTATGCATCAAAGTCATAAGAAATCTTGCGTATTAATTTATTTGTAAACCCTCCCTAACACAAATCCAATTTTTACAATATATAAAACCTTACTTAAATAAATAAACTTAAAATTCATTTTTTGTATCTTGCAAAATGAATTTTCCATCCTTTCCTTTTAAAATTTTAACAACCAGATCCGTATCTTTTCTTACTAAAATTTTTTCTTTCTTGCAGAATTTAGTTTTGAGATTAAAACCATTTTTCCTTTATCAGGCAGGATAAATCATTTAACCTCCCTGTTTCTAGCGCCAAATTGTTTAGACAAAAAATCTCTTCAACTAAACAACCAATCAAACTTTTGTATGTAAGTTAAAGATTGAAATCGAATTATAAAGAAACATCCTAATAATAATTTTATAAAATCATTTCCATAAAATCTGTTACATATGATTACTCGATTTATCACTTTCGGTTTATGATCTTTACACTTTTCAATTAAACAAAATATAATGCAAAATCTTAATTTCAATCAGTTACCCCCATAAATTCATACCTAGAAATCTCCTCTTGATCTTCCTAAGTTTCTCTCCCTTTTTCATAATTTTTTCCGACCCCTTCTTCGTTGTCTGGTTTTTTCTATTTATAGATTTATTTACTGGGTCCCACTTTATTCATCGTGTCAGTCTTTCTAATCTCATCATCGTTCTTTGATTGATTCTTCTTTGGTTCGATCCATTTTATTTCGATGTGCCCATCGTTTTTGTACTTTATTTTATCTTCTGATCGGTGTGATCTTATAGTTGTCAGATCACTCTAAATTGTTTGTACGATGCTTTTCATAGTCGACACGTGTCTTCCTATCCTTATAAACTTCTTCCATCCCGATCATTAAAGTAATATAAGTACTCATTACTTTTACTTTCTCGATCAAACAACATTAAATGTTATTTGTTTTGTTCAATGTAATTCAGCTTTCTCGATCTTACGTGTCCTTCATGCACTTCATCGTTCAGCTTTCGGGAAATGTTCTGTATCTTATTTGATATTTGATCATGTGGTTCTCGCTCCTTTTAATTTGATTGCTTCCTATCTTAATCTTCTTCCACGTGTCGTGCTTCTTTATTTTACTAACATTCACAATGGGAGCTAAAATGTAGTCGCCTTATATCACCTATTTCAATCTCGCTTTTCTTAAAATATCTCCAAATCTAAATCACATTTCTTTAAATTAAAGCAAAAATAATAAAATTAGATGCATAACTTATTGTTTAGCTTCAAAATTTCGCTCAAACTTAGTGTAGTTTAAAATATATTATGAACAAGAATAGTTTGACATAGTTACTATAAGGTCTGAAATGGTTGCAAAAAGATTTTAGTAACCATTTCGATTTTTGATTTTTTAAATCTTTCAAATCTAACTCAAATTCCTTCAAATTGGAACCAAATAATTTCAATTGCACTATACACTAACTGTAATTTACTCATAATTGATTACAATAGTTTTAAATGATCAATGGATTTGAAAAAATTGAAAAATAGTTATAAAAAATCCAATCTTCGGTTAGACCCCCCACTGTTGCATGGTCATCTAGTAATTATGCAGATATATTAAACTTATTAGAGTATTGAATAACAACAGTGATATTGTACCAAATCAATCAAAACAAATGATAACATTGTCGAAGAATACAAATGTATTTTGAAGGATTGATCCCTGCTCCAGATAAACCAATGGAATCAATGAAATTAAACATAAATTTCTATATGCGTAGACGTACCAATCACAAAGAGTCGATGAAAACCTTTTGCTATATAATTTTTCATAAACTTTAGTAGTTTGAACATAAACACTACATATGTTATATAAAACCAATCTAAGAACCCATGTCTGATTAACGAGTCTTATCATGCACGATTTTAGGTTTAAAGCTGGCCCCCCCCCCCCCTTTTCTTTTAGTAATTCAACTTCAACTACTGTTGCTATATATCTTAACTCTTTTGTTTCTAAAATCAGATTTGAACTCTATGATTTCTAAAATTAAATTTTGATTGAACTGTAGACAACAACAATACAAACCTTTAATTGAACTGTCCTTCGATACAGCATGTACCGAACAAAGGTTTTATGCGAGATGACTTTGTAAGCCTCTCGTCCATCCAATGAAGTGCTCCACAGTGGATGCATTTGACATCCATCTTCCCTAAATAATGGCGTACCTCTGAATGTGATTTTGCACTAACACCTCTATAATTGCGGTATGGCATGCTAGGTATCTTTAAGTTGTCGTGATCCGAAGGATTCTCATCATCTGTGGTATTTCTGCCGATCAAACGAATCTTATCCTTAATATAATCAATTCACTAACAATGTATATGTTAGGTAGCATATGGTTAAATGTAAGTTGGTTCTGAAAATTAAAGTATAAAAACGATAAAACAGTACTACCTCCGTTTCAGAAAAAGAGTTACTATCACTTTTTTAAATTGATCTATTTTTAGACTAAAATGATAGTAACATTTTTCCATAAACGAAGAGAATAATTTTTTACATCTTATATAGAGGTCCGTCACTGATGTATGCATCCGCATTACCGGATGATAAATCCTCCCCACTTGTGTTTGGTATATTAGTTCTCCCCCCAGGTATTAGATGCGTTGTTACTGATTGACTGTCTTTCTGGCGCGTGTTTGATTTGTAGCTGCTCCACTAACCTGGATTTGAATAAATCAGAAGTATTCATTAAGTTTCATAAGATTATGCATTTTCCAGATACCAAGAATAAGAAGTTCAAAAGTTTGAAACAATCTAAACAGTGTTATGCATACTCTAGATCATTGGGCTAACAGAAAAGCACAAATAACATCTACATGGGATACTAAACTACATTTTTGGTCTGCATACTATAGAATTTTGTTGTCGTTGATTTGATTTCGGACATGTTGTGGGAGACCCGACATTTTTGGATTCGGTCTCGGGCCTCATAAATGTTGGGGGTGGCAAATGTACACTGTGGGGTGTATATTTCTTTGCTAAAATTAAAATTAATTATTGTGTGTTTGGGGTGCCTATATCTCAATTTGGGGTATAATTAATCAATTGGTTAGCGCATAGAACTGTGGGAATGCTCTTTAGTGGAGGCATTAATATTTTTCCCTAGGCATATACGTGTGTAGAGAATAAATCATTTCTCTCTATCCTTTGTTTTTATTGCTAGGGTTATTAATGTATGGTATATATTGTCCTTTTCTCAAAATCCAAAAAGAAAAGTTAGCTGTCTTTTACTTTTTTTCCTTTATCTCTCTGATTTCTCATCTCCATCTCTACAACAGTGGTTCTGGACAGACCGCGTCCATTAAAACCACTCCAAGACCTCACAGACATTTAACAGGTGGGTCCCGCCCTCTGGGGAAAATAGAGGGTCCTGCTTTTATGGTTGTTTGTGTCTGTGCGGTTTTTAGGGAGTCTATTTAGGACGAGCTTTCCAGAATTTCCGCTTCTACAAAACAAAAAGAAAAAAATTGTTCTTTTTACTTGTGTTTTTGGGGAAAAACGAATTGAAGGATAATTTAGGAAAAGTGGGGTGAGAAGGTGACAATTTGTCAATCCTTAAACATTTGTACTATTGAAGTACTTTGTTTAGATTCGAGAGATCAATATGTACAATCCTGACCTAAACCAAGCAATGGTCGTAACAGTCTTACTTCAATCACAAAATGAGAAGGAGAAGGGTTGGTCTTAGAGAGGGAAGCAAGAGAAGTTTGAGGTCAGAGTATCATATTTTGTGGGATGTAATTGGTGTGAATAGCTATGAACAATTGAGTGGTCGATTTCTTCTGTGTTCGACTTGGAAAATCAGACTTGTTCTGTCGTCCATTGTTCAATACATTGAAAATCTATTTACATCATAGCTATTGTAACCACCTGACCTATTTTATGGAAGAAAGTGTCGATGGTTGAGTAGTAACAAAGTGGAGAAGGTGTTGACAACTGCTTTCCACTTCGATTGAGGTTGAATAGTCAGTTACTCAACTTACCACTCCTTTACTCAACTGTTGATCAAACTTTCCAGAGTTTTTCTTTAGTGGGTGCACTGCTGCACCATATGTCGTATACCACCATACCAAAATCCTAATGATTATCCCCTCATATGTGACATTCCATGTCTCGTGTAAATTTTGTAGTATTGAGTACTACTTACAATATTAAGTCGAATGAGACTTACTCAGTCTTTGATTAAAGACTTGTCTTGCTTGAGTAGCTGATGAGTCTTGATAGAATGAAGAAAAAATAAATATGTATTTATTTGTGGATAAGGAGCAGTGCGTCCAAATTAGTCAATTTTGCGTTGACATGCTTGTTTTGTAAAAATAAGCGTATGTTGCTGACCATGAGAAATTATATGTGAGGCCATATACAAAAATATAGTGTGTGAGAGGCCACACATGAAAATATATGTGTGATAGGCCTCACATAAAAATATATGTGTGAGAGGCCACACATATGAATGAGACCTATCGTGGCCTTTGAGAAATAAATTAGGTTTTTAAAATTTGTATGTGAAGCAAACCCTAATAAGTTGACGTTAAGGCTTAATGTTGAAAATATTAGTTAATTTAAACGAGTTTTCCGCTTGTAACAAAATACTCGTGACCTTGCCTAGGGTCCAAGATACACAATCTCTCATCTTTTACGTTTTTTTACTCTTTACACAAAGCATCACACATTGAGGGTAAAAGAGTAAAATACCAAATTTGGCAAAAAGAAGAACGTGTGAGCTTGGTTTCTGAGTGAAGACATACGTTTTTTTCCTTAGGAGCAATCACGCAAGCATAATTAGCTTCTTAGCTAAGGCGCACACATTGGAGGCAAGAGAGGTAGAAACGTCTGCCTCTTCAAATTAGGGTTTGAAAGTATTAATTAGGGTTTTGAAGCTTATATGCTAAGAAGCAATAGTCAAAACGCCTAATTTGAGCAAAAGCTAATACATTCATGCCAGGTTTTTGCTAGGAGGCAAGAAGCTCATGTTTTTCACTCTTTGTGCAAAGCCTCACATATTTAGGGTAAAAGAGTAAAACACCAACTTTGTCAAGAAGCTCACGTTTTACTCTTTGTGCCAATCCTCACATGTTAAGGGTAAAAGAGTAAAAATACCAAATTTGGGAAGAAGTAGGACGTCCATGCTTAGTCTTTGAGCAAAGATGTACAACTTTTGTTTTAGAAGCAAAACGCACAAGCAAGGCGCGCGCGTTGGGAAATAGCGTTAGATTCCCTTTTTCAAATTAGGGTTTGAACTTTGATCATTTAAGACACTTATAAATGTTGCAAATACTATTTTTAAGTGTTTCAAAACCATAAATTAATTTTTTTTCCCTCATTCACATTAATTGTCTCTTAAAGCAAGGATTAATATGATTGAGGTTGGATTTATAGCTAGTAGAAGCTAAGAAATTGTGTCTGACACAATTTTAACTTTCAATTTAAGCACAACTGTGGTACTTTAATCAAATAGATTCATATATGAAGTTATATAGGTATTTTAGTAGGTTAATATTTCTCAATTGAGCGTGAATATTAACATGGGTAATTTTTAGGAATTCAACTACGGAATATAGAACCAAAACAATACTCAAATTTCTTTATACTAGTGGACAATCCATCTAGGAGCTTGAGATTTTATGTAAAAATCATAAAACATCTAGGAATGTTGTAGTAATCACCAGTGTTGTTCTGATAACTTTGTATAGTAATGAATATTTGAATCATTCAGTAATTTTAATCATATATGTAGTTGGCCCAAGGTTGTACCATACCGGATTTCGGTTCATACCGGTCGAGAGCGATACACTGGTACGCCCGATCGGGGAAATTTGGTTTACATACCGGCGAAATATCGGTCTATATATTTTATGCCTATAATTTTATATAAAAAATACTAGATCACATTTTATAACTATAAATATATTTCAAAACGTTATAACAAATGTTTTTTCATCCAAAATATATAGATCCATAGATTCCATATATAGTTCAAAGTTCAAACAGGAAACACAAGATAAACAACAACAACTTCAAAGTCCACCGTCTAAAGTACTAATTAAACAACGATATTACAATTCTAATCAAAATCATTAGATTCATTATAGATATCATCACAGTCATCATCAAGTAGTCCTCTTTCCGTGTCCAACATCAATTGATCAGTATCATATGCATCAATGTCAGTGTCAGTTGGATAAATAGACTTACTTCGAGAATTACAAACTGACCCACTTACTTCACCAAGAATCTCCTGCAAATCATCCAAAGTTACATTATCACCTTCCACACCCAAGTCATCCAAATTTTGTGGATCCAACCATTCATCATTTTCATCCTGTTCATCCAGAAAAATAGGATCACGAGATTTCCCATCATCGTTATATTGTTGTATTTCTTTGTATGGACGCTGTAATTTCTTGTTATATTGGATAAAGACAATATCATTCAATTTCTATTGTGTTAAGCAATTTCCTTTCTTTAAGTGCAACTGAAATACGAAAACATATGACAAAATAGGTAGTAAGCAAATGACAGAATAAATATGTGCATTTCAGTATGACAGGGATCTATAAACATTAAATATTGAAGAAAAATTGATCATGTAACTGTTTTGTAGGAATATTCAGTTAGCTTGTGATAAGAATATTATCTCTCATGCACCGTCATTTAAAATGCATATAAACTAGATAAGAAGGCATGGATTTGAGGTTGGTACTGATGAACTGTGAAATGGGTCTACCTCCGTGAGTAGTTGCCTATGTTTCCAACCAAAATAAGAGCTTCACTTTATAGTTCTTTGGAAAACTCTGTCATATTAAAGTTTTATTTTGAAACCTTGAGTTACAAAGTACAAGATGGAAATGACTGAGAAAGGAAATGCAGAAAGTTATCAAGTACTATACATGAAAAAACAGGAAAGAAAAACAAAAGAAATGCAAAAAAGATATCATCTTTGATTCACCCACCCTTCATAGCACCAGTATTTCCCACCATAGCCTGTCTATGTTCATGGAGAAAACTTACCTTCATGTACACAGCCTCTTTGAGAAGAGTGATATTTTGGATATTTTGTTTCTAGAGGCATGTTGGTATGGCTGTGTCATAGTGATGAACATGATAAATCAATCCTAAAATTACTTGGGTTGATTGCAAACAGTTCCAAGTTTCAACTAAACCTTTGGTAGTCTGTTCATGAGAATGTAACCAGAATGTAGGTGACTCAGTTAGACATCCTATTGATACTAAATACAATATTGGAGCTTCTCTTGGCATCTTGGAGCATCACCATTGGAGCTTTTTCCATACAGGAAATAATATGACAAAATTGCTAATTCGTATTTATTTGATTTCAGGCTTTTAAAGCACTACTAACAGCTGTCTCATCTAAGAGTCACTACAGCACCACGATGATCGTGTCACAGACATCACTTGAACAGAATATTACCCTAGAAACTTCATAAAGAAAACCTCATAACCACAGAAATACCTTGTAATTGTTTCTGGTGCTAAGAACCCATTGATATGTGAAGTGAAAAGAGTTTAAGACACAACCATTGAATTTGAGAAAAGCAAAACTAATTTCATTTTTGTGTCTGTAAACTAATTTCAGACAAGAAACAAGAGAATTGTACCTACATATTTCCTTCTGGAGCTGCCGAAACGATGGAGATGTTCAAATCCTTCGAAGGTTCTACCAATTCTAGCTGGAAAATTGAAGAGAAATTTTTTATAGCGTGAAAATTGAAGAGAGGAAACAAATGAAGACTGAAGAGAGGGATTAGGTTTCATTTCTCTCCAACGAATCTAAAACGTTGGATTAAAAAAAAATCTCATCCAACGGACAGAAACACATTTCGGGAATTTCGAAAAAAAATTCGGTAAAACCGGTTTTTGAAAATATCGTCCGAAATTTTCGGTACAATATCGCTTCGCCGGTAACCCTTAATTCGTTTCGGTTTCACCCCGAAACCCAAAATTTTTGCCGAAATAGAATGCATAGAGTTGGCCATACATATAGAGAGAGGACATGGATAAGCACCTGAGAGAGGGCAGGGATGAGCACCTACCTAAAAATTCTTTTGCAGAACTTTAAAGTTTAGTATTTCTCATACCTGAGTCTTGAGAGATAATTTACTAATTTATCCTTGTCAAAAAACCATTATCTACATTAAGTTCCCTGTTTAGCGCGGAACGAGTAATGTTACGTGGTAAGCACTAGATAGTGGTCTGTCAGACGAAAATAAAATAAAGCATAATATATAGTTCAATGGTTAGATATTACCAGAAGAATAATAATTGGCTTGAACTTTGCATATCATCACATTGGCGAAGGAGCAACCAGCGAACAAGCAACAACCGATCTATGAGAGGCAGTTGGCGATGACAATGAAGGCATAGTAGTGGCCCACATGTGATAAGTGCATAATTCACATTTTCTAGTGTCACATCCATACTTGGTTTTATTTATAATTCTTTCATATTACTTTTTATTACTCTTGTTTTCTATCTTATGTGTCGTATTAGGTGAATCATCCAAAAATGAACTACAAAATGCTAGAATGAGCAAGGAAGTAAAGCATTGTAATTAGAGAAGGATCCAATACAAAATTATAATTACTCAAATCCATGAGTTCTTAATACCATCTTGAAAATAACGAGAATACAAAGCCAAGCAAAAAGAATAAGGTCATTCCGAGTTCGTATGAAGAAGATATGGGCAAAACAAGCTCGCAAGAATTGAGTCTACAGAGAGAAGTTCGTATGAAGAGATATGGGCCGAACCTGACACTGACTGGAGCAAAAATAACTTGTCAGGTTCAACTAAAAAGTCCATACAATTAGTAGCCGAACCTGACATTGTTAGGGACTTATTTGGACGCGAAAGTGACTTCTAACTCAATGAAACACCGTCCCAGAAGGATTTTAAACCCTATAAAGAGGAGATTTAAGATTTGAAGGTCAAGCATTGAAGGATATAAAATAAGACATCCAAGGCTCAAAGAAGACATATATACAATATCATATCATATATTCTACCTCTCATACTATAATCCACATCTTAAACCTAGATTTACCCCTTGATGGGAAACCATTTTTTTTTGTGATATGAGTAGCTAATTATTTTGTTGATTAATGATGAATTCAGTGTTCTAGACGTAAAGATTTATTAGTTATAAGTTTATTTGGAGTTTTAATCATTGTCGCTTGTCTTTAATAGAGTTCATGAGTGATTTTTAGATTGTTTGGAGTGCACGCTAAATTAATATATTGGTTATTCTATCACTAGTATTGAGTTATGAGATAAGTAATCGTCCATTGACTCGTACAACAAATAGAAATCATGAGACCTTGCAGAGGGATTCTGTGGAGCATTGCGAGTGAAGACAACACCAGAAAATGGACCTTGATCTAAGAGTTTAACTACTGAGATCAACCTAAATTCACAAATCTTAAAGCATTTGATTGGTTACACCTTGAGTGATCTACTACTTGGTGGTTCATACGAATAGAATCTGGTAGTCGAGAACTTCCGTATCCGGTGATAAAATGATTTTTGGGGATATCACTGATATAATTTCTATTCTACGATTAGTGATGATTGATTCTAACAAAAAATAGATAAGTATGCTACTTAAGTCAACGTTTGGTAACGGTGAAGGACTCCCTAATCATCTCTTTCTTATTATCTTTTTATTATTCTTTTTAGTTAATTAAACCAATCCCCCCTTAGTATTTTTTTTATTATAGTTTTGCTAATCTAAATAACATCCCAATTACACAGCTCTCTGTGGGAACGATCCTTACGACCGCTATATTACTAATTAATTAGTGGGAAATATCTTGAGTAATTTGTTGCACTTACAACACACATCAAATTTTGGCGTTGCTGTCGGAAAGCAGTCGCTAATTGATTTGTTATTTATTTTAGGTTTTTTTTTGTAGTTTAGAATTTTTCACGTTTTTCTTTAGTGCTTTTCAGATTTTTAGGTTTTCATGGTGTTAACAACTAGTTGAAGGTGTTATCCACTCGTCAAAGTAGGAGGTATTCTGAAAACATGTTGTAAGTATCACTTTTTTTTTTTAGGTTTTAGTTAGATTTTTATTTTTCTTGTGAGTTATCATGTTTCGATTCGGAAATAACATGTACGGTGCACAAGATCAGTCATATAACAGTGGTAATCTATACGGTTTTCAATCTCTGTCTTATGAAAACTATCAACCATACCAAGGGTATAATCAAAACAAATCTTTTGTCTATGACCAGTACCCTACGGAACCTTATGGTTATTCTCATGCATGCTAACAACCTTATAGCGGGTATGTAAGTGAAGAATTACAAGGATGGGAGGATAGTTATGTCCTTGATCAAAAGTCTATAATTTTGCAGATGCATTTTGTACTATGGTAGAAGAGTGTCAAAGGAAAATGGTTCAATATTTTCATAATATAGATGAATTACTCCAAAAATTCCAAGAAGGCATGGACAACTTAAAAAGAAACATGGATCAAATTATGGAAGAAATAGAAGAAGATGACCAACCTTTCGAAATTCCTTGCAACGATGATGAATTTATTCCAACTTCGGATCATAATTACGACCATTCGCCTATTCAAAAGGAGGATCCTTGGTATAACATAACCATTGTTCTAAATGTGGTAATATACTCAGACGCTAATCAACGTTATAAAGAATATCCGGATTATAATATTTTTAGACCAGTTGATTTGCAAGTGGTAGACCCGATTATTTCTTCGGAAGAGATTCATACAGATGATCTTAGAATTTGCACCAATGAACTAGACTTTCTAGGAGAGGAATATGATTCTGATGATGAATGTGTTGAAAAGATGGAGATTAAGAAAGAAACCAAATTGATTAATGTTGTGGAAGACCCAATTGAGCTTGCCAAGGATAATAATGATACTGACATTTTGATTGAAGCATAAACTGATAAAGAATGGCTTCAAAAAGTTCAATAGAGGACCACGACACATATGAGGTAAATGATTCGTTGCATACCAATGATGAGGATCACGTAAAAGGTTTATGTAATCCTTTGTATAACTATATATTTTTTGATCCCCCAATCGAAATAGTTCCCCAAAAGGTTGTTCCGATTTTTAAGGAGCTAGATCACTTAGGGTTGAGTATATATGTGATAGACACATTTTTGTGTCTTATTTGTCTCAATTCTTTATATTGATAGTGCTCGATTATGTACTAATTGTGTTATTTTATGTGTTTGTAGGTACCACAGTGGAAAATTCGGCTTAAAAAAGTGATAAAGGCACCCCAAATAATTGTTAAATGCACCCATGCCTAAATTCAAACATAATTTTAGCAGGAAAGAATTTACTCTCATTTGTGCGAATCTGTGAGGATCTTCTTACGTGTATTTTTTGTAATAGATAAAGCAAGCATATTTTCTTGTCTAAAGTAAGGAATTTCACAAATCCGGGAGACTAAAATATCGAGAGTTTGACGCAAAAAATAGATCACGAGAATTTCTCTCGGGTTTTATTTGATAATAAATCTGTGTAATAAAAATGAGAAGATATGTGCCCGATTCATGATATAGAAACAAAAACAACAAAGAGAGAAACAAAATCGGGTCATTTTTTAAAGAAGAAAGAAATAAATCGAGAATAATTTTTAATTTACTGCTGAGAACATATTCATTGAATGGAAAAGATTTTCGATGATTTGGGGTGATATATATGTTGTCGTATAAATAGAGAAGTCGAAAGAACATACGAGGAGGCTGGCTCTACCAGAAAATACAAAACAAAAAATTTCAGTTTCATTCTCTGCAACTCTAGGTCAGGAAGAAGAAGAAGAAGAAAGGGAAGAACATAAGGCAGTTATAAACTGTCGCTGAAAACCGTTAACGGTTATAACAACGGTTTATGCTACAATTACAGCGACAGTTTATGCTACAGTTGCAGCGATAATTCGAGCTTAAACTACACATTACTATTGTGCTTTATTCTACTTTGCCCAGAATCAGTCGTTTACTCGACTGTGTTATTTTTTTCTTTAGCCACAGAGAGAACACAAATTGTAACGTTTATATCCATATCAAATCTCTGTGTTAGTATTATTTCTTCTTTGTAAACACCATTTGAGCTATGAATGAGAGTGTTTTCAACATAAGGAGCTAAACCCCATCACTGGGACAATGGTGGAAGCTATATTTCATGATTGTGGTAACTGTAATTAATTCTTTTATGACTTTTTGCATTAATTTAAATAGATTTATGATTTTTCTTAATTATTCGTGATTTTTTTTGATGGTGTATGCTTAGTCTCAAGTAATTTTGATGCGCCATGCTTATGATTTACATTTAATGTTTTAAAAATATACTTTTGGCAAAGAATCAGAGTCAATATTTCTATACTATCAGTTCTAATTGTGTAGAATTAATATATGAATCGCATGAATATGAAAAATGGTGGAATTTTGAGTCCCAGTATCTCTCAATATTATTATCAACTTTTACTATTTTACTAGGTTAATAATTTAAATCTAAAATCAATCTTCACAAGTCCGAGTGAACAAATCTTTTTACCACCTGTCTATAATCACATCAATATGCTACAAAAATCCTTAAGAATTATTTTGCTTCTAACTATCTACCACTAGATGTGTTTGATTCTAACATTGTGCATGTTCACCGAAGAAGTTCTTAATTTTTATGTTCATTATACACTTCCAAGTGTAGAAAAAACTAAGTGTGGGGGAAACTTCCATAAAATAGTAGTTTTAAGTGTAGGACGCTTCTTTAGAATAACGATTCAAAATTACGTTTCAAAGCATTTTAAAATTTGTTGAAGTGAATCGTATGATTCGAATCGCAAATCGTACGATTCTAATAACCTTGATTATTATTGCCTTATAAATCAATTTGTACTATTTTTCATGCGGCTATAAGGTACTTTTTTTTAGTCTGTTGGGTCTAAGATTTTATCTTCCTCCATCTTTTACATGCTTAAATTTATATTCGTCTGATTTTATTCGTAGAAAATATCCTTTACATAAATTTGTTATATTGGGCATGGCTCTACTGTCACCAATAATAATTTACAAATACATTATGTTTATTTCCACACAAATTATATTATTGTATTGGTATTGGGTTTTGGTCTGTAGATGAGATATTAGATGTATTTGTGCATGGATCTTTATATTGATTAACCAGTTTTGGAAAGCACAAAAAGAAGAAATTTTTTTTATCGGAATGTCAGAAAGTCCAGAACAGTTGGCATTCTCTCGAGAGACCATTTCTAAGGGAACGGCTGGGTGATATCCGGAACAACCCTGACAAAATAAATTAGGAACCTAAATAAAGATTTGATTTAAATGATTTTTGGAATGGTATCAGTTATTATACAAGGTTTGGATTTGATTGGTTTAGTTATTTAAATTATATTTTTATCTGTTGTATGGTTTAATCCGATACACTTAATATTTTTAGAAATTCCCTACTGAAATGTGGTTGCTCACCCTTCTTTTCCTCTCTTCACACAGAGTTCGAGGAACAGCTAGCGCAGTAAGCGAATTTGAAGCTTACAACATAATATTTAGAAGTTAGTATCTGCAGAACGCTACTATATGATATCACGAGGATATTTGGGTATTTTATTAATTGCGGATTTTATTATTATTCTTCATTCTTTTTATAAATTAAGAATTTATTAATTGTCTTTAGTTCTTTTATTATTATTTTTTTGCGACATGGTTTCAATTGTTAATAGATTTTTAAATGATTGTTTAAGATATATTTTGGAATATTTTCTTTATGCAATTTGTTGGATTAATTCAGTTTAATTAAGTTTTAAAATTTATTTGTCATCTTCGTAATTGTTGTTTTTCGTAAAAAAATAGCTTGTTCCATAATGACGTCTTGGGAATTCGGATTTGCTATTTGGGTTGGACCGGACCCATCGGGTCAAATCCGGGTTAATAGAAGTCCAAATTTTTAAGTCATCACATGTTGGGTTCCAGAATATCATGCAACAGTAGTATGAGCAAGAAGTAATAGAAATTGGCAAGAATCAAAAGTTCATAAGTTTTCAAACAATGTCACTGATATTATGCATACTCTATATCATTGAGCATAACAGTAAAGCACCAACAACACATACGCTCAACATTAAGGGGAAGATAGTGGTTTGTAATGAAGGTGTATTGAGGGAGCGGAAGTTTTAAGAGATGGTGGTGGTGTTAGAATGATAATTTCTATCAACCCCTTAGCTGAAATAAATGACTATAGCATGCGATACGTCATTCCAACAACTGCTCTTAACACAACAAAATTAAAACCTCTTTTTAATTACATAAATATACAACAATGAGTTCTAACATCAGTTCAGAAGATAAAAGGTTTCTATTGAATGTTATTGCTTATAAAAGACTAATGTAGATGTAAAATAACAGTTTGTAAAATTGATAGTTGATGACACAGTGTTCTTACCTTTCTCTTTTTGAAGTTCTTGTCGCTTGGTCTATCTATACCGGGTGTATATACAAAGAGTTAAAAGGCCAAAACTATGTTAGAGTACTGATAGACACATATTTGTGTCTTTATTAGTCCCGATGATGTATATTGTTAGTTTTAAATTATTGTACTAATGTTATTATTTCCTATATTTTAGGCATTTTTATGGAATTAATAATTATAGAAAAGTGGGCTTAAAAAGTGTCAAAGACACCCAGAAGAATTGATAAAGGCTCCCAAGAATTGATAAAGGAACCCATTATCTTTCATTTGAAATTGAATACTATAATGGTGGGCAATTTTCATCTACAAACTGTGCGAATTTAGATTCGTGATTTGGAGAATATTTGAAGAGTTTAAAAGCGAGAAAATATCCTTGCCTTATTAATAAAAGTTGTACAAGTATGGGAGACTCAAACAAACCTCAAAAATCTCGTAAAGGAAAGATACAAAAGATTCACTGGGGTTTGATTTATATGGAGAGAAGATATTCTCGGTTTTGAATTAGGTAAATACATTGTTCTCAAACTCTTAAAAAGGAAACAAAATCAAGTTTCACGAAGGAAAAAAATTGATCGAGTATAAAAATCAGGACCGAGGATTTTCATTGAAAGAAAATATCAGCGAGAGTTAATATCTCAATCTGCCGAGATGATTCTCATTGAATGAGAGGATTTGATGAGTTGGGAAGGATTTATTATAAATAGAGAGCTTTGGAGAAAATTTGGGGGGAGGATGGCTCTGCCGGATTTGAGCCAAGTAAAAGTCCATATCAAGAAAAATCAAGTTCTGCATGTTCAGGAAAAAGAGGAAGAAGAAGACCAAAACAACTCTTCAGAACTGTCGTTTTAAACCGTTACCTTATCATTTTCTTTGAAAGCTTATGCGAGGTTTCTGGAACAGTACCAATGAAATTTTCATTTTCTACTACACCAAGAGTCTGTGCTTTATTCTATAGCACCTGAGATTAGTCGTTAAATCGACAAGGAAATAAAAGAAAATTGTAAGCTTTTCATGTTAACTAAAATCAAATAATTTATCAATTTTCTTTTATTCTCTTTCTCCATGGGTAGCTAAATTCTTTTCTAGGGTAGAGGAGGAAGCTATTTTTGATGAGTATTTTTAATATTTAATTTCTTAAAAACAATTTATACTCTCTATTTGTGCTTTTTAATGACTAATAGTTTCTCTTCTAAATATGCTTTGATTTAATTGTTCTGAATAGTCTTTAGGTTGTTGATCTTTTATAAGCGAAGGAGATTAGATTTTTGCGTGATGATTTAAGTCGTAATAGTTATTTAAAACGTTTTAGTTTCCAAAACATGAGATTGGGTTCAATATTGTTTTGAGTAGTATGAGAGTATAGTGTTTGAGATATTAAATTTTTAATTATACAAACATCAAAAGTAGTGGAATCCAAAACCCTAGACTTTTATCTTCCTGATTAATTTATTAATTTAATTATTTTATCTTTTTTATTTATTTAAATTCATTAAACTCATCTAAAATATTTTCTTTTTTTAGTACATAAATTGTGAAATAATTAGAATTAATAATATCAATCCTTGTGGATGTTCCCGTATTTACCGCATCTACTTTGTTGACGTTGTGCGATTGGGACTATAGGTTTTTGGCCTATCAAGTACATGCGACAACCATTACATGGTAACATTACCTTCTAATGCTTACAGATTACGAATAATAAGAATATGGCCTTACAAATAATTGTCCATGTTCTATTTTTAGCCTTTCTTTTTTTAGCGCATCACATTGTCGCCTGATCTGTTGTGCTGGCTTTTTTCTGTGATTGAAATTTGATAATTTCATATATATAATCAGCAGTATTGTATAAATGCAAGAGAAGAGCGATCATGTATTGAAGGAATCAATCACTCACCGATACGCTGGTTTCTGAGTAATGGATTCGTTGTCTAGTTATTCGCTTGATTTAGGCAGTGTCAACTATTGGATTGATTCTCTTTCACACACCGGGTGAAGCACTGGAAGTGTTGTTGTGATGAATACGTATGTTGTGATGATACCTGAGATCTCAATATCCATTTGAGTTGATGACATAGACCATATGGTTATATTATTGTATTAATTGCAACGGTTCAATTTCAGAATGCATGGTCCAACGGTCATAAAAAGTGTGAGTTGTAAATAGGATGCATTTTGGACACTCATAGACTCTCATAGTAACTGGGTACTAACCAAATTCGGCACATCATTCCGGTAAATTCTGGAATTGTACTGCAGTGGGTTAGTTTTATTATCAAACACTTCAACTTCAACCCTTTTTTTTTCTACTTTAGGTACATGTCCAATTTTAGGACCTGACTGAATTCCTATTACAATAAGAATTGGAGGTAGTGATGGGAGAACCATGATTGTTTACGGGAAGAGATGGGGATTTAAATTTTAAAGGGAAGTGCTATAAAAGTGATGGTCACATCCTTTGGTGGTAACTGTGGTTATTAAGAAAGGCAGGTAACATGTTTTTCAAGTTTTAGGAAATATCTTGGTGTAGAAATTAAAAGATGCAACAATCTTGCACTTGCCTTTTTCCTGGTGGCACAGCAGCATGGGGTTAGTTTAGTGCCGACTAGTACATGTGTAGTATGTAAAAAAAAACAGGTTCATACAGATTGGATGGTTGTGAAAACAACATGAATAGAGATAAGTAATGGAAATGAGGAAACTTATCCAAAAAAAATTCCAATTTAGAAAACAATTTAAAAATAGTGCATGACCCAAAATAGAGGAAAAAATTTAGAAGAAAAACAGTTATAACCTGAAAATACTCAAGAGAAATTTTTAAAACCCTAATTGAGATAAATAACAACAATTGTACTTAACTTATGTGACATTAAAGAAAAATTAAAGAATAAAAACATTTTAGACCTAAAAATAATAAGCTTTTGATATGAAGATGTCAATGGAAAAAAGTGTGAAGATCCTAACCTGGTTTGAGGTTTATGTAAAGGTACTGAAACATAACTGCGGAGGGAGGAAGTTAGGGGCATAATCTGCGCCGGAGACGAAGTTTGAAACAAAAGAGGAGTCTTGCGTGAAAGTGAAGAGGGAAGAAATGAAGATTGAGAAACAGAGGAACTACGGGGGTTAGGGCAGAAAACGTGGGAATGAGATTGAGACCGTCGGATTATGGCATAAACGTGGATGAATTCTCAACCACGATTTATGTATGGCACATTTTGAGAAATGACGTATGTTGATCGTTGAAAAAAAGAATTTTTAGACGGTCGGATTGGGATGAGACCATTTCTTTTTGTATGATTGACATGTTTGAACCAGTGATCCCGGGTTGAACCATATGACCCTGACCCAGTAACTTTTCCATTTCGATGCTCGGTCTGGTTTTCAGATCATTGCTAATGACTTTATTTTATCTTACTTGAAAAGCCACTCTATTTGATTTCTAAGCCCCTATATTTGAGAACTCTCTCATACTACATGATTGTGTTCATGCTTCCCCAATGACTTTAGGAAGCGAGTGACATGTTCGCGGACATTCCCAATCCATCCATAAGATGAGAAGATGTGGGAAATGTATCTATTTGGAAGATGGATATCATGGATCTCAAGAGGGTAAGGAGGTTGGCTCTGATATAAAGAGACCATACCCTCCTTAACTCGAGTCTGTAAGAGTCTCTCCAAATCTTCGAGAGTAACAAAGTTAGATTGCAGGCTCTTCCTGTTTTTAGATCTGATATGTAGAGGAGATTCCTTGTCATCTTGGATATGGAATCCTTCTTGATGTATGAGTCAAATTCGACGTTACTGCCATCCAAGGCGTCTAATTTCTCTCAAGTCACAAGAACCTCCTTTTTTTTATGCTTCTTGGTGTCCTTGAACTCATATTTGGACGAGTAGGCAATGTATCAACCCAATTTACTTATTTGTCCAAATCCAATTTCGGGAAATGGTTATACACCAACACCTATATAAACAATATAAGAAAATCTCAAATTATTGCGGAAAGTTCATAAAGGAAGTGAAGTCCCATTAAAATGTTCGGCTAATAATCTTATGAAAAGGGTTGGTCTCCTAGACGTTGTTCGGATGATAATTCATTGTTCTTTAGTATTCGAACCTAATATTAATAATACACAAGATACGCTTATTATTTTAGATTATCAAATAACTTTTATATCATAGAGATTTACCTGAAGATGACTGAAATTGACTCCAATGTTTGTACTCGTTAACCTAGAGGCCGTCGCAAGATTCTCGAGTTGGAAAGAAAAGGCAACGGTTCCCCAAGAGAACTCGTTAAGGGTCCGAAGATCCTTCAAAAGTTGGAGATATTGAGCACTCACCATGTTTCCTGTGAGGTCAGAAAAGATAACTCTTCCAAGAGTATAGCAGTAACTTGAAGGCTATTAATCTTCTTTGCATCATCAGGAGTGATTGTCATCTTGCCGAATGAGAGATGAAAAGTGTAGGTCTATGTGCAGAATATTTCACAAAACATGGACACTTTCAATGAATCACATTCACTTTGTGCGTTGTGAATAGCCGGCCATAAACCTGATGCTTGTACTATAGCCACCACCTCGTCAACCTCTCCTATCAAATCCCAAGCTGCATCTCTCTGGTGTCTCAAAACTCTTGTGGCATCCCTGTGATAAGGAGTCTCGTAGATTCTCTTCTCCCAAGACTTGGTATAACCAATCAGGACCTGTCCTCCATCTTTCGAAGTACCATGGGGTAGGCCGTCTTCCCGAGCCTTTATTACATTTTTATCACTTGGAATGCGACGCCACTTATTCGAAGGTGAAGCAAGCTTCTTTTCTTTCCCTTTTGTTTTTATTGTTATTTCTCTTCTTGTCCACTTTCACCATCATCATCTCCTCCTCCTCCTTCTCCTTCTACTATTCCTTGTCTTTTTTTCTTCCGTGTCTTCTAACTCTTCTTCTTCTTCTCTTTGTATCTCCGGCCTTGGTTCACGAATAACAACCGCATTACCCCTCTTACAGGCTCCAATAATTTGGTGCAGCCTCCTCGTGGATCGGGAGTTTTAGAAGTAGAATGATTTATTACCTCCCGGTTTTTTCCTTTACCTTTACCTCGATTCCTAATGCACAAAAAATATAAAAATAATTAATACCTCAAACAATAAATATTTGATAGGAAAATTATAAGGTTCATATAATATTTGATAAGAAATATAAACCAATATTACAAGGTTTGGCTAATATTGCAAGAATCAAAAAGTTCGGCTATCCCGAGCTTTTGGTTTTTTAGCCGAACTTCGTTAATTTAGAATAATAATACCAACGTACAAAAGTTCGGCTGATTTTGGAAATTTTATTTTTAGCCAAACTTTTAGCTCGTGAGATTTTGCAGTCAACGGCGAAATGTTCGGCTGATTTTGAAATTTTGAAATTTAGTCGATATTTGTACTTGTGAGATTTTGTAGTCAACAACGAAATGTTCGGTTGAGTTTGAAATTTTCAATTTTATCCGAACTTTCTATTTGTAATGCATTGCAGTCAACAAACAATTATTCGGCTGATTTTTGAAAAAACTATTATCAGTCGAACTGTTCTTCGACACTTTCATGGTGAAGAAGTTGATAAGTTTGGCCGACAATTCTATTGATTTAAAAAAAAAAAAAAAAAACAACCGAACTTAACACTGAAACTGAAAAAATCGCCAATAACTCTAAATGGCTGGGATAGATGCGAATAACACTTGTCCATAAAATGACGATTTTGCGCCTTTTGATATTTATTCTTCTTTTACTTCAAATGACTCCAAATTACCTATAAAACTTAAAACAAATTTAAAATACAAAATATACAAAAAATATTTACAAACTGACCACTAGGACACCCCCTATCCTACCACCCCAATCCCCTGGCAAGCAGTGCCTAAAAAGTCGTTCAAGATTTGGACCAGGATTATTGGACTACATGGTTAATAAGTCATTTGGACACTACCTTATCTTTTTCGTTTTTGTGTTTTTCTTAGAAGGTTGTTTGCGTTAAAATTCCGCAAAATTTATCTGATACATATAGAGTCTGGCTTAACTAGGGACTTGTGGAATTAATAGGGGGCTTTAGAAAATTTATCCCCACACTATTAATTATAGGGGGCCAAAATATGGTGTAAATACTAGTTTACCCTTACCCTAAAACTAATTCTAAACTCTATTATACTTAATTCCACAAGTCCCCATTTTATTTTAAAATCAAAACCCAAAATCATTCACCCTCTCCTCTATTCCAAAACCCTACGTTCACATTTCCTCAAAAAAATAAATCGAAATCAATTAATAGTCGTGGCTGCAAACCTTAGACCATGACGACTTTTAATATGAGTGTTAAAAGTATAAAAAGTCATTATGGTCTTTGAGTTTCGACCATGACGACCCTTATTGTTAATTTTCACTGAAGACGAAAAGTCTATTAAGGTCGCATCGATTTTCACCTTAAACCATGACGACCCCAAAGGTTTATTTTCACTGAAGACGAAGGGTATAGTTAGGGTCCTCATGGTTTTATTTCTGACCATGACGATTTTTCATAGCATGGTAAAGTCGCAGGTAAGGGTCGTCATTGTTGAATGTTAATAACATGACGACCTTTAAAGAATCGTCATGGTAATAACCTCACGAACATGACAACCCTTGCCCTGTGTCTTTCCATTCCCATAATGATTCGACGGTTTTAACCAAAAATTCGACCATTCGTACATATTATTAGTTTATCAATCGATTTTGAGCTAAAGGTTCTTCATTCTGAGCATTGCAATCACTCATTTCTCAAACCCTAGTTTTAAAAAAAAATCCCTCCAAAAGACCCTCTTCTCCATTTATATAAAAAAAATACTCTAATTTTAATCTTAACCATAATCTATATAATTAATCTAATCTAATTAATCAATTATATATTATGACTAATCAGATAGGGATGTTTTAGCCATTTATAAAAATATATGGCTAAGGTGTAGGGGGTACTATTGGATGATCCTATTTTATTTTTTCTTTCGGCCCCAATTAATCCTACAAATCTCCAATTAAGCCATGGTATATAGAGAGTTTAGTACCATTTTCTTATAAAACTTCACTAAGATAGTAATTTACCCTTTGTCCAATTTTTTTAAATAAATTTAGCCCACCAATCTCATCAGTTAGCCCACCATATACATATCTATCGTTTCTTGTCAGCAGAGTAAGAGGAGAGGAAAAAAAAAAAAGAAGGAGAGTTAGTTCATATTGTACAGTACTAAAGTTGGTTAACAAGTATTTGTTGAAATGCTTCAAAGAAGTATTAGAGTGGGTTAATAAGTGTTTGTTGAAATGCTTTAAAGTAGTTGTGTTATGTATTTGCTAGTTCACTACGTTGAAATCAGATTAGTGGAGGAAGAAAGTTATATCGATGAGTTAATGTTCCTAACAATTAATGTACGTTTTGTTTGTCAGAAGCGTAGTCTATTGAGCACATTTTTTGTATACGGTTGTTTTGCTCAAGTAATTTGGTCCTATTTCATTAGTGCTTTCAAGGCGAAGTGCTGTTTCTCACGC
Source organism: Papaver californicum (assembly GCA_023531435.1). Lineage (NCBI taxonomy): Eukaryota > Viridiplantae > Streptophyta > Magnoliopsida > Ranunculales > Papaveraceae > Papaver > Papaver californicum. The sequence goes on along the minus strand of JAJJMC010021751.1, from coordinate 1,767,263 downwards.
TTACTCTGGTGCGATAAAAAAAAAAATTAGCCCCCCCACCCCACCCCACTTTCAAATCCTGGTTCTTCCGCTGATAGAGAGAGTGGGGAGTAAAATACAGATTTCCGGCTGCACGAAACCCCTCTTTGCTCTTGGTAGACGAGAAGAAGGAAGTAACAAAACGAAGCGTGAGTTTCGAATCCCTCTACAATGTCTTCTATCGTGGATTTATTTATATTTGTTTTTATTTGTATTTTAGTCGAGAATTAAATGGTTTCGTATCTACTGATGATCTTGATTTGAGTGTGATATTTTTACCATGAATTCAAGGGTGGAAAATACTAAAAGTTCCCCTTTATATTGTTCCTCTGTTTAATGCCACTTTATTAGTTTGTATTGGTTAGGTTTTCGTTTTAATCCAAGTGTTTGTTGATCTGTATGAGATTTTGTTTGAGTTGTTGAGTTCCATGGTGATTTTTGCGATGTTTATTGTTGGAATTTAGGTCTGTCATGATCTGTATGAGATTTTTGTAATTTAGCTGATTGTTTTGAGTTTCATCATTGTTTGAGCTGATCCTGTTGTTGAATTGATTTGAGTTTCATCATCTTGAAATGGATCTAATGTGTTATTTATGTTCGTGAAGTTTGGTTGTCCGTAGATCTTATGATTGAGCTGGTTATGATAATGGAGGATGTGGACTTTTAGATGCATATTTAGGATATTTTTCCTTAAACTTATGGTTCATGACTGGCTTTGGCTTTCTATTGCTAACAACCCAAAGAGTGTGTCTGCTGATATCTATTGCTAATCTGGAAATTCATCAACCTCTTATAGATATGTAATTAGAAATGAATAATTCGGCAAGTTTAATCATAATGACAGTAATGCAACTCAACTTGATAAAGAATGAAGTTCATAATCGATCTGACTTGAAGTAATTGAAGTAAACTGATCTCTTTCTACAATGATGTAGCCTTACAACCATGAAACCGATGTGAGATACGATAGAACAGCTAGTTCAATGAGTGTAACAATCAGCAAGGATTTCGACCTATTATTGTAAAGCAACAGGAGAAGCCATGCCCTTATAACACACAACAAAACTCAGACTTTTCTCACATTTATCTTTGTTTCATTACTTGTAAAAAAACTCTGAAACTCAGTTTTGTGCAGGTTATTGGTTAAACAAACAACAAGTAGCCAAGGGAAGGAACAACTTAGATACAACACTCTGATACTAGTGTGTTTGAGCTGCCATGGATAAATGGATAGACGAATACTTTGAAAGGCTAAGTCTTAGAGTTACATATAAAGGTTCCCCAAAACAACTTATATATCCAAGATCTCGAATGAAGAAACAACATATAGATTTAGAGGTATCACGTGAGATGCTTTTCCAAGAAGCAACATGTGTTGCAGATGACTGGACGGATGTCCACAGAAAGTACAATGACAGGAGGTCATTCCCTACATTTCTTTGGCTGTTACAAATGTCTGGCCTGGATTGGCACAAGTATGAGTTCGATAAGGTATGCAACTTTTGTTTATACCTCTCTGCCTTTATTTCAATCTCAAGTCTCGTGATTTTGTCATATTTTAATGGGCACATGAAATCACATCAGCATTAGTAACCAACCAAATAGATGGTCGTCTCCTGAGGATGTGGGGGAATTATGTCCAGAGACAAGTGCTAATTCAAACTGGGTTATTGCAACTAAATACTACGTCAGAGGCTTTTCATTGATGCAACTTTTGCAAAGAATTCGTTCAGTATATCGCGATGATTTCAGCCGAGAGCAGGTAATTAATACTGTATTTACTACTCGTAATGGCATCTTGTTTTTTTTTTTTTTTGGGATCGGATTTTGACATATTTTTATGGTGTGGTATGTCTCTGTGTCTCTCTTCATAGGCTCGATTATTGGGGTCTTTCCTCGATCACCTCATCAAGATACAACAGGAGCAGCGGGTTGTTGCATATAATTTGTTTGAGCATCTGGAACAATTGAGAGAGTCTGATGCAGCTTCCTTCCCTGCATTTGCTTCCAATGCTGTCGATGATGATGGAGACAGGGACATCTGTCCTTTTATCCGTTCCAAGCACACTGTGGACCCCTATATGTGGCCAGAAAAGGTAAGTCTTTATCCTTCGGAATTAATAAGTAGTTTGGCTAATTCCAAATTACTTAACCTTCTTTTGATATTTCAGCACCTATTTGATAGTCTGTATATCATGTCACGTGAATCGATTTTGTTACTGAGGAAACTCGAGGCTTCCCGTTCAAGTAGTCCCTTATTGGTCGAGGAGTCCCACAAGATTCTTCAAGTCATGGTGTTATTTATTCCATATTTTAAGAATTCAAAGGTATGTAACATTGTACATATATCTCCTGTTTGTTCTCGTTGAGATCATTGAATGTAATTAATTAGTATCCTTTTTTATTATTATTGAGTTTCTGTTCTAGGAATCGCTGGATCAGTATTTTTCTTGGTAAAAAACGTTACGCTTTTGCTTCTGAAGAAAAAATGGTGCTTAGAGGAATATTATATGATTTCAGAAAGTGCATAGAAAATCTCCAGGAGCAAGGTGTTGAAAGAAAATCTGTCGCGGAAATGCTGCTTGGATGTTTTGTAGATGTATTGAATAAGTTGGAGTATTACTGCTATCATCCAGAGCGGGGCAATCCGTCTGAGGACACTTGTTCTTCCCTTCAATGTGCGTTTTCTAAGGCTGTCGAGGGAACATCAGAGATGATAAGTGAAGCAGTAGAGAAACTAAATTCAGTTAGGTGTTCTGATCTTACCAGCGGAGGCTCTCCACTTGGAAGTATCACTTTATGGAGAATTCTATTTGAATCATCTCTAGTTAATCTTCGGTTGGATCTTATATGTAAAAGCCACAGTGAAACAATCAAACTCGGGGTATGTACACATTCTTTTCTCACCAGTTTATACCATAATAATGATTCCATTAAAATTATACCAATTGTTTTTTACATGCCTTCATCTGAAATGAATGTACTACAGGTTAAACTGTCAGACACTGTCACAGACGTTCAACTAGATCAAATTAGTGTGTCGATTAATCAAATATTGGGAGTTGTGGAAAGCGTCCAAGCTGAATTTGTAGCCATGCACAGAACGGTATATACTCCATCTTTTAACTTTGTCCATTAGAGTTGAACTTTTTTTACTGTCTGCAAGGTTTTAAGACTCAAAATGCATGCTTTTCAATGGCAGGTGGCAGAAATTACATATATGATAGGAGATGCTTTTACAACTGGTGGTGCTGGTATGAATGGTTCGAATGATGTTACATCTCCTGGGACTTCAAGCAAGCAGGATGACCAAGTAGTGGATTTCAAACTCGAGGATTTCCCTTGGGATAAACACAATGTCCTTGATGATATTACGATCGACGTGAACAATCCTAGTTTGAAATGGATGGATGTTAATCCAAACTACGAAGAGTTTGACTGTTCAGACAGCGAAGATGAGTTTATATAGTTTTATCAGTTTTCCCCCTTTTTAAAATACTGCAGTAGTTTTATACTGGAACTCATTGAGCCTAATTATCTTTTGGTCTTTGAGCCTAATAGACATATAAAAGCTGTTCTGTAACAACAGCATATAAAGACATAGCAACCTAAGGCAATCCCATGAATCTTTTACAATTTCAGGTATCACAACGAGCAACAATTTTCCTAATTAGTATGCTTATGGGCCGGTGGACTATCCTCCTTTTATTGACAGTTTTTTGACAACTTTGTGTAGTTTGTTTCAGATCAGTTTGGTTAGCCTTGTAGTTTATTAGCTACTGCTTATGTATAAGTTTTTTAGTCTAATTGGTTCTTAGCTTTAAGCACAGTAGGATCATTATCTTGGTAGTTTAATCTTTACACTTACAATAGACAGTTCTGATTACTTTGTTCACTAGGTTCTAGTCAGTACGTTAAGCTATCGTTTCATAGTTTTCAATCTTAGTAGGCAGTAATATCCGAGTCCAAATTTGTGCACCCCTCTGAAACCGGGGTGCATATTCCGGCATAGGATGATAATTTTGGCTGAAAACCAGATTTTGCCTGTCTAACAAAAAGTTAGCATAAAACTCTCACATTATAATCAACAGATCAAATATCTAGTGGTTGATATAATGCATATATTTTTTCTCTTTGTATTAACATTTGAATTATTATTATCCTGATTCCTTATTTACAATGAATATATTACCACATTTAATTTAGGGTATTATTCTTAATACGTTTAGATTTGTTAAGAAATAACATGTACAATATATATTTTGATGGAGAATATTTTCCATATATTTTATTGTTATTTCCATAAATATACCGTATATACTATAAGGATTCTATGTATAATGTTGTTGTAGCTAATTAAATGGTAGGCTAAATTTTCGGTCTGCATTTAACTCTTAGATTTTATCTCACTGCTATATATAGAAATAAAACTTATTATCATGTATATTAGTTTAATTTAATTACTAAGAATAATAATAAATTTAATGTAATATATTTTAACATATTGTTAACCAAACACAACCAGTTGTTGTCCCAAGTGGTTGATATATACTTGGGAGAAGTATTGCAAATGACCTGAGTTCGGACCTTACACATATCTTTTATTTTTTTAGGAATTATTAATTAATCCATATATGGTGACTTGTGTAATGATTAGTCTAAATTCCAAATTAACTTTTTGTCTAGAATTTTTGTTCTAAACAGAGAAAGAGAGTTATCTTTTTAGATCTTTTTAGTTTTTCAATTACAAATGAATCCATTATCGAAATCTGCTCAAATGAAGAGATGATTTAACGCAAATTCAAGCTCAGTTATTTTGTGATTGATTTTAGATTTGTAATCAACGTGATGTAATCTACAAATTGATATATAAATTTTTGAAAGCAAACATTTTCTATTTTTGACCTAATTTTGGATTTTCTTCTAATTCATTTCGAAATTCTTCTAATATACTTTGTTTATATATCTAAAAGAAAAAGAGAATCAACTGATGGTAAAGAAGGAGAACAAGAAGACTTTTGATAAGGATCCGTGAAGAAGAAGAAGAAAATACATATTCATCAATTTTGAGTTTTTATTTAATTTTTTTTTTTATCTGGATCTGATGCTCAATGTTGAAAAAATAAAAGTTATTTCTTCAAACAATATAGATTAGTCGATCTGATGTTATTTTTATATGTATTGGAGATATAAGATATTTGGTTAATTAAATCGTCATTTCTTTTTTGTAGATTTTGTACGATTCTACACTATATATCAATATGTATTGTGGGATAATATATTTTGTCCTTCATTATATATTTTCCTTCAATACATATCAATATGTACAATTGAATCAATACGTATTGTTGAATCATCTACTCTATTTCCTTCAGTACATATCAATTTGTATTGTTAGATCAATATGTACTGTGGATCATACATATTTTTCCCTTCAATACCTATTTTCCTGAGTATATATCAATATGTATCGTGGGATCATAAACTTCTTTTATCTACCAGTACATATTTTCTATCAATATGTACTGAAGGAATATATCTACTGCGGGATCATACACTTTTTCCTTCAGTATATATTTTCCTTCGGTACATATCAATATGTATTGTTGGATCAATATGTATTGAGGGATCATACATTTTTTCCTTCAGTACGTATGATCTTCTTCTTCTTATTATTATTATTATTATTCTTTTTTCTTCTTATTCACTGGATCTATAACACGGTTTTTGATCTGTTCTTATTGATGATTGTTGATTAATATGATTTCTTCAATTTTTGGTGAAGGAGCATGATATGAATTTGTTGATGATTTTGATTTTGTTTTTCGTTGATGAATTTTTGGTATTCAGATTTGTTTTTTTCATGATTTTGATTTCGTTTTTGTTTGACGATTTTTTTTTTGTTTTTTCGTTTGATGATTTTAAAAGAGAATCAGATATGATAAATGATTATGTTTTGGTTTTGATTTTAAGAAGAGAGATTTAGACGAGTGTTTTTTTTTCCTTCACACGTTCGAGCGGATGATGGGTATCTTAGTAATTTTAATCTCTCAAACTTTTTTTGGACCTTCGGTTAAATGCTATTTCTCGCTGGACTATAGGATAACTAGTATATGGGTTTTTGGACCAACCAGTAAATTACCTTTTATTTTTAACTAAATTCTTTTAAAAATTTAACAGTATTACAGGTTGGCCAGGCTCAGGCTCAGGCTGGGCTCATATAAATGTATTCTAGGTTGGGCCGACCTGGTCTGTTTAGTTGACAGGTCAACCCGGGCCAGGCTCTGGGCCAGGATGGGCTGACTAAAGACAGGCCAGGCTAGGTCGGGCCGGCCTGTTTGACACCTCTACTTGTTTGGAATCATGCTGAATTGATTTTCATGGCTTGCTTTAAGTCATGTTTCATTTGTGCATGCTTCATTTTGTCCGGGTCTCAACACCTTTGTGCATTGTAATTTCTCTTTACAATCAATTTTATTTATGATTAACACAAGTTATCCAATGCCAAATTTAAATATAGCCTAAAACAAATTTTTATTACTTTTTACTGTAATCTTATTTTTAGTTAACACAAATGAGATTAAATAAAATTTTTTAATCATTAATATGAACTCACCGATGATGAAGAAGATGAGCTCAATCTGATTATAAATTTGAGAATAACAAAAAAAAAAAAACAAATATTTCTATTTTAATGGAAATTGTATTGTATTTTATCGAAACTAGTTTTATTTAATAAGTACAAATCTATACCTGGTTTTCAGCTAATATTAACCTCCAATAGAGAGAGCCAGAATGTGTACCCCGGTTTTAGAGGGGTGCACAAATTTGCACTCGTAATATCCAGTAGTATTTATTTCTGTTGTAATTTCTAAGCTATTTAGAATCTTAACGCTAAATAGCAATAGAGATAAGATGGCTATTTCTTCTCTTCTAATTGGAGCTCTGAAGCGATTTTAATTCAGGTTTTGCATCAACACTAATTATTCCTAATTCAACTACTACTAACTATTACTTCAATTACAATTTTCATCTTCACATTAAAGAGTGTCAGTTCATTTGAGGAAATTCAAACTGAAGACAAAAGCTCAAAAGGTGGTAATTTCCAACAACTGATAAGTCTAATTGCGTCTAATTATGAAATTGGTTGGGCCCAATCGAAGCCAAAACTCTCACCTTCATATTTGTTTTGCCAATCTATCTATTACGTCATATACTTCCTTGATTTGTTGCGGTTTCTTTCACATCTTATCTAGTTCTACTCTAGTTTACTTCAGGTACAATCAATGAAGTCTACTCCAGCATACTCATTTTTCTTTTATTACTCTTAGCCAATTTCAGTTTGACTTTTTTGTGAATAATCTGTTTCACCTTAGTGCGCTTCTATTCTTATTCCAATTGCTCAAAGATTATTCTCAGCCTTAACGCTCAAGTTCTCGGCCATATTCATATAGTTGAAAGTTTATTTAGGGTTGATTGGGCCCAATCAAAGCCTCAACCCAACAACTAGTTTCAATTAAAGTCGTGCAAGTTTTCTTCTACGACTCCTAAAATGAATATTTTAGCGTGGAACTGTTAGGGAATCAATCAGCCAACTTCGATACAACCTAAGAGGTTTAGTTCAATGCACAAACCATATATATTATTTCTTTCATAAACCTTAGACAACGAAATTCATATGAACTCACTTTAATATTTATTACAATTCCAACAATATTTCACAGTTCCCAAGACTGGTAGGTGAGGATGATTATGCCTATTATGGAAAAATAATCTAAATATACAAATTTTACTTCATTCTCAAACCTATATACATACCCTTATTACCCCACCTCCACCTAACCAATCATGGTTGTGCACTGGCATATATAGTCCACCCAACCTTGAAGCGCGTAATGACCTTTGGCGAGATTTCCCAACAATCTTCCCCAGTATCAACAACAATATTTCATGGATTTTATTGGGAGATTTCAACGACATAACAGATCAGTCCGAAAAAAAGGGAGGACGACAGGTAACATATGCCCAGACTCAACATTTTCAAACAATGATAAATCAAATGAAATTCATTGATATGGGATTCCGAGGGGATCCATATATATGGACAAACAATCAGCTTGGGAAAGACAATATTCTCGAACGTCTTAACAGAGTCTTAGTCAATCAGCATCGGAGGATAACAAACCCACATGCATGAGTTACTCATCTCTCAAGGATTGCGTCTGATCACGCCATGATCTTGCTACAAATAAAAACAATCGATTGGAATGGAATACACAATTATATATTTGAACATCTGTGGCTCACTCACCCGCAACTCGGGTATAGGGTAAATACATCTTGGACCCAGCAAGGTGATACAGATCCTTTAATGGATTTACAACTGAAACTCATCACAAGCAGTCAGTCTCTCAACGAATGGAATAAAGAAACTTTTCTCTATCTCCCTATAATGATCAAGAAATCAACAACACAAATAAAGTTAGCGCAACAATAATGTGTTACTCGACAAGAAAATGATCAGGATTACTGGTTAATGTGAGAGAAAGAGCTTAGAACTCACCATATCAACCTACTTTAATGTCATGCTACGTACTGGCAGCAATGATCCAGAATTCAATGGCTCCAATCGGGTGAAAACAACACAACTTTCTTCCATACTTAAACAACCATACATAGAGGACTCAATAATATCCAACAACTTCAAGATCCTCAAAATAATTGGGTAACCAATAAAGACGATATTATACACCTCATTTTACTGATCAATATACGGCAGGCCCCACAATAATTGACGAGGATATATTCAGAACATTCACTCCAAGATTAACTCCCAGGTAATGCGCTCTTCTGACGGAAGAGGTAACCCCAATGGAAATCAAAGAAGCTCTTTTCTATATAGACTCCAAGCGAGCACCTGGGCCGTATGGGTACACAAGTAAGTTCTTCAAAAAAAGTTGGGATACCACACATCCAACTGATATCTATGGTTCGCAGCTTTTTTAATTCCTTAAATATTCACCCACTCATGAATCACACAAACCTTACATTAATTCCAAAAATTGAACATCCTTCTAAACCATCACAATTCAGACCTATATGGCTATGTAATGTCACTTACAAAATCATTGCCAAAATACTAGTCAACCGAATTAGACCACTGCTCCTATTTCTAATCAACCCATACCATAGTCTTTTTGTACCCCAAAGATCAATTCATGACAACATAGCAATCGCGAGAGAACTATTTCACTACATCAAATCCCCAAACCTAACCAAATATCCGAAGATAGCTCTAAAGTTGGATATTCAAAAACCTTATGACAACTTGAATTGGGGATTCATTAAAAAAGCCTTCACAAAACTTGGTTTTCCAGAAACCTTTGTCAACTATATAATGCTCTGCGTCACAACAGTAATGTATTCGGTTAACATCAACGACACTCCGCACGGCTATATCACCCTAACAAGAGGTATCAGACAGAGAGACCCGCTATCTTCTTATATTTTCATAATATATGTAGAAGTTTTATCCACAAATTTGGGAAACCTAGAAAATCAAAAGCTCATAGGAGGACTCCGCATATCCTAAGAAGCACCACCAATATTGTATATAATATATATGGATGACCTTCTAATCACGTTTGAAGCCTCAACATAAAGAAGCAATCACCTCAAAAATTTACTCAATTCTTATAGTTCTTCAGCGGGCTAGGTACCTAATACAGAAGCAAGCCTGGCACAATAGTCGTTCACGGCAAATGGCTCAAGGATTTTGACTGAGCATCTTGTTATGGTCCCTATTACCCTATTTTCCTTCGTGTAGCATTTACAATTCCTCCAAAATGCCTACGAGTATCACCATGGGCATCCTTAGGATTTCAATTTCATTAATCAAATAGAAGTATTGTTTTTTTTTAAGGAAAATCTTTATGAATTACCCATCAGAGCCTACTCACAAAAATATTTCGAAATACATAGAGGTTTAAATCCGAGCAAACCTCTGAAAGATAGCTCAAGTCTCTCAATAACATATTTTCACCCCTCACGTCTCAAACCCATTCTTGAATAAGTTTCTGGACTTTCATAAATTCTAAGCAAGATAGGGACCTACGCATATGCAAAAGTCTTATCAGAAGAAAGAATCAGCGCTCGTGCCAGAGACACCAGATCACCACAATCCTGGGACACTGATAAATGCATATTTTACTTTAGAGTGTCAATTTCATGTTAGTAATTGCTAGATTTCTTGTAATTATTACATATTACATTTGTTTTTGTATAGTTATCTTTTATTAGGTGAAATCATCCAAAAGAAATGAATGGACACTCAATTATGCAAGAAAAGAAGCACTACAAGTGAAGAAGTACCAAATACCAGGTGTAACCCGTCCAAAGTCAGGATTTCTTGTTATCATGTAGTAGAAAACGAAAAAACGAAGTCTATGGAAAAAGAATGAAGTCATTCTGACTTCGTATGAGGAAGTTATGGACAAAACAAGAAGCTAGGCTTGTCATTTCCAGAACTCAATAAGGGAAAATTGGTCATTTCCAGGGAAAGTGCTATTGGTAACCCGTCATACGTTAAGGGGCAGATATGCTTCAAAGGAATTATAATGGCACCAGTCATTCCGCTAAGGGCTGTCATTTTTCAAATAGCACTAAAGGCACCAGACTTGTTAGTATGGGCAC
>JAJJMC010021751.1:1735668-1756543 GCA_023531435.1 Papaver californicum | reverse complement strand
AGAGAATGGAGGAGAAGTTGATGGCAGTTGAAGAATTTGAAATAAACAGGGAACTCGAAGTGATACGAGTTAGAATTTGAATCCGAGAATAGAGTTAGGGACGCGATAAGACATAGAGAAAAAATTGATATGAATCTGGACAGTGTTTGAAACACAGAAGTTAGGGAGTTGTGGTACGAGATATTTTAGAAGTTGGATATCTCTTGAACGAGAATTCAGTGAAGAGAGGGTAGCTGTGTCGGTCGGTTTTAAAGATCAATGGTAGGGATTAAAAGATGTTTTAAGAGTTTGTGTATGTTTGGGAAACCTGATCTTAATCCGATTCGAGAGTGTAGGGGTGAATGGCTATAAAAGCAAGCCAATACACCCACAGAAGAACACATGATCCCTTGCGCCAATTTCCACCTCCAACAGAAAGGAGCTTTTGCTCCTCTCCAACCAGTTCCCTTCTCCAAAACCCTTTCAACCCTCACGTCAACCACCACCATTCACAACCTTTCCACCTGTTCGCGACACACCATCCTACACCAACAGTTCAGCGCACAACAAAGTAGCAGATTTGAGTTCAAGCCAACAGCCCATCAACACGTTCAAGCTGGGCCTGGTTCACTATTTGGTTTGAGTTTTAGTTTTGTTTTCTTTATATTTGTTTTTCGTAAACATCACCGTTATGTGTAGCTAAGTTTAATTGATTACGGATGATTTCAATGTCCTAAACATAAAACTTTACTAGTTTTATAAATTTATTGAAAGTTTTTATTATTATAGTTTGTTTTCATTATATCTAGGGTTTATAATTGATTTTCTAGATTATTCAAGTGATCAATTGGATTAATCTATTAATCAGTTTAATGCTAATAGAGAGTTGAGAGATCCGTAATTATCGTGCATCTCCTACACAAGTAGAAAACGTGAGACCTTGCAAAGGGATTCTGTGGAGCAATCGTGTGTGAAGACAACACTAGCAAATGGACCGAACGTACTGAGTCTAACTACTAGGATCAAACCTAAATTCACAAATTTTAAAGCGTTCGATCGAGTTACACCTTGTAAGCGTACGTCAAGGTGGCTCAGTTGGATAGAATTTGGTGACTAAGCGTACCTGTTATCCGGTGATATAAGGAGTTTTGGGGATAGCTAAGTGTACCTGCTATTACGGTTGGTGATAATTGATTCTGACGAAAGATAGATGAGTATGCTAATTCAATCAATGTTTGGTAACAACGAATGATTCCCTAATCATATTTATTTCTTATTCTTTTTTTTATTATTTTTAATTATTCAAACAACCAACCCCCCGTTTTCGGTATTTAATCTAGTTTTGTTAATCTAAATAACCTATCAATTACACAACTCTCTTTGGGAATGATCCTTACTCCCGCTATATTACTTGTTAATTAGTGGGAAATATCTCGAGTAATTTGTTGCACTTACGACACGCATCAGACACCACCACTATGGAGTGTCATGCTCAGTGCATCAAGCAAGGCTCGACTCACGATTCTAAATTGGAAGAAGAATAATATCAGTATTGCAGTTCCTGGTAACATCCTTCCTCTTATTAATTAATTCATTTATGCTTCATAAATTGTCTCCCCCTAAAAGTAGAGAGGATACAGGTGTATTGAGTCAGAACATCTCAAGCACAAAATTCTTGAGCATGAACCATAAAACTTGTCATACATACTCATAAACATCTTATATATTCATTACAAAGTGGTGTACATTTAAAAATATAACATCACATAAGTTTGTGACCGATCTCCTTTTTTTACATATCAAAGGACCATGGAGAAGCCTATTTTTTTGGAGTACTGTATGAAATTTTGTTGCGCCAAATTGTTTTCTAAGTCGGTGCGCCAACCCAGATACCAGGAAATCAAAATCTAAGTTACCCTGTGGCCAGGCTTAGTCGAAGAAAGGGAGCATAGTGTCACGGCCCGCCCATTTCCCACATATTGGGCCGACCCATGACAAGAGTCTAGGTCCACAGGAAGAACCTAGAAGCTCTAGAATATTCTTGGATAAGAATATTCCCTTGTATATTCCTTGTACATTCAAGATAGTGGTAGAATATTCTAGAATATTCCCATATTCTAGAACCCTCCATAGCATCTATATAAGGTGGGGAGCTCATTTGCTCATTTCATCCACCAATAGCTCATTCAAGCATTGTAATACTCTCTCTCTTCAATAATCAATACAATACCACTTAAAATCTCTAAGTCTCTTACCTTTCCAAGTTCTTTTAGGCTTACTTGAAGAGTTCAAGTGCCGCACGGTCTAGTCTAAGATCTTAGCCCGTGACAGTTGGTATCAGAGCGAAGCTTCAAACTCGAGAATGGCTGACGATAATAGCAACAACAACACCATGGATAAGGGTGTCGACCAGGCCAAGAAAAGGGGCAAGTCCAAGGATATGACATCAAGTCTTGAGACAAGAATGTCGCGTATGGAAAAGCAGGTGAGCGATTTCCTTATGCGCGCCGAAGAAGAGTTCCTAACAAAAGAGACTCTTGAAGGGTGGAAAGAAACATTCGAGGAGGTCATAAGCAAGGCAGTGGATGGTATCCGGATGGACGTGGAGGCTCGAATCCAAGACGCAATAGATGATAGCGTGGAGGAAGTGAAGGCCAAGCTGCTATCGGTCGAGCAAGAGTTGGAGACGGTGAAAGGGGAGTTGGTACTGTGCAAGAGGGCGGCTATAAATCAAGCCATGCACGAAGGACCAAGCAAACTCTCAAGAGAGGATGCTCCCAAACCGACACCATACAATGGTAAGAGAGACGCGAAAGAGATAGACACCTTCATATGGAGTTGCGAAAGGTACTTCGAACACCTAGAGATGGAGGATGATGGGAGAAAGATAAAGAGAGCCACGGTGTTCCTCACGGAAAACGCATTGGCATGGTGGAGGCTCCGAAGCCAAGAAATTCAACAAGGTATGGCTACTATCACTACTTGGTCAGATTTTAAAGCCGACCTTAAGAAATACTTCTATCCGGAGAACGCGGCTTACGAGGCTAGAGCAAAGTTGAAGTACCTTCGTCAAACGGGTACAACCAAAGAGTATACCGAGACGTATACCAACTTGCTACTAGAGATACCCAACCTATCTGAGGAAGAGAAGCTCTTCAACTTCTTGTGTGGAGCAAAGCCATGGGTAAAGCAAGAGCTTGATCGTCGCCGCGTCCAAACTCTAAAGGAAGCGATTGCCGTAGCCGAAACCTTGGTCGAAAGGCCAATTTTCGAAGAAAGATCGAAGGCTTCAAGGAGTACCGGCTCGGAAGAAAGGCGAACTTCAAGGGGCCATTATGCCAAAGGTGGGGAAGCAAGAGAAGATAGAGACAAACATGCACCAAAGAAATACCTTTCGTGGAAGGACAAAGCTCCGGAGCGTAAAGATAAAGGTAAACCATCTTTCTCTTGCTTCTTATGTGAAGGAGACCATAAGGTCCGAGATTGCCCAAAGAAGGGTAAGCTTACGGCATTGATGGAGGATAGTGGATCGGAAGAGGAACGAGACTCCGTGGTGAGCTCACTCCGAATGCTAAACAGTGTCCGGGCAAAGGCGGAAAAAGCCACAAGCACGGACAAGACGCTTATGTACGTGGACGTCCAAGTGAATGGGAAGGCCTCTCGCGCCCTAGTGGATACCGGTGCTACACATAACTTCGTGTCAAATAAGGAAGCACTGCGGCTAGGCATGAAGTTTACTAAAGGAGGAGGCACCGTGAAGGCAGTGAACTCGGATGCAAGGCCACTAGAAGGTGTGGCTCGTGGCGTGGAAACTCATCTTGACCGGTGGGCTGGACCGGTCGACTTCTCGGTAATCCCCATGGACGACTTCGACATGGTGCTAGGCATGGAATTCATGAGCGCTCAACGGGCCATTCCCATGCCACCATTCGACTCCTTGTGCATACTTGGAGATAAATCGGCTCACCTTATACCGGTAACCAAGGAAAAGAAGAAGAGCACGGTGCTTTCGGCATTACAACTCTCCAAAGGGTTTAAGAAGGGAGAAGTGACCTTCATAGCGACAATGAAGGAAGAAACACCAACGACCCAAGGGGAGGAAGTTCCAAAGGCCATAACAAAGGTCCTCGGCGAGTTTGCGGACGTGATGCCAAAGGAGCTTCCTAAGACATTGCCGCCTAGACGGGAGATTGATCATGCAATCGAGCTTGAGCCTGGTGCTAAGCCTCCCGCGAAAGCACCCTACCGTATGTCTCCACCAGAGTTGGCTGAATTGAAGAAGCAACTCAAAGACTTGTTGGATGCGGGCTACATCCAACCATCAAAAGCACCATACGGAGCGCCGGTACTGTTCCAGAAGAAGAAGGATGGAGCAATGCGGCTATGCATCGACTATCGGGCGCTCAACAAGGTGACCATAAAGAACAAGTATCCCATACCGCTCATCGCAGACTTGTTCGATCAACTTGGAGGAGCGAAGTACTTCTCAAAGTTAGACTTGCGGTCGGGATACTACCAAGTGCGGATCGCGGAAGGCGACGAGCCAAAGACGGCATGCGTCACGAGGTATGGGGCTTACGAGTTCCTTGTAATGCCTTTTGGTTTAACTAATGCCCCCGCTACTTTTTGCACCTTGATGAACACGATATTTCACACATACTTGGACAAGTTTGTGGTGGTCTATCTCGACGACATCGTGATCTATAGCAAGACCTTGGAAGAGCACGAGAAGCACTTACGGATTGTTTTCCAAGCATTAAAAGAAAACAACTTATACGTGAAGAAGGAGAAATGCTCCTTTGCCCAAGGAGAAGTCTTCTTCCTAGGTCACAAGATCAGTAGCGGAAAGCTCATGATGGAAGATGCCAAAGTCCGCGCCATCCAAGAGTGGTCAGCCCCTACCAAAGTGCCGGAATTGAGATCATTCCTAGGCCTCATCAACTAATATCGAAGATTCATCCTAGGATACTCAAAGAAGGCAGCCCCGCTGACGGATTTGCTAAAGAAAGGGCGATCTTGGGAGTGGACAAGCCGATGCCAAGAGGCGTTCCAGCAGCTAAAGCAAGCGGTAGTCGAGGAGCCAGTCTTGCAACTTCCCAACCCAAGCCTTCCGTTCGAGGTGCACACGGACGCGTCAGACTTCGCGATAGGAGGGGTGCTGATGCAAGAGGGACATCCTATCGCGTACGAGAGTCGCAAGCTGAACGATGCCGAGAGAAGGTATACCGTTCAAGAGAAGGAGATGACAGCGGTAGTTCATTGCTCGCGAGTATGGAGACACTACCTTCTCGGATCGAAGTTCATAGTCAAGACGGACAATGTTGCGACGAGCTACTTCCAATCACAAAAGAAGTTAAGCCCGAAGCAAGCTAGGTGGCAAGACTTCCTTGCGGAATTCGACTATGATCTCGAGTACAAGCCGGGTAAGGGAAACGTGGTCGCGGATGCACTTAGCCGAAAAGCCGAGTTTGCCAATCTCACGCAAGCTAGCAGCACATTGATGGACCGTGTGAAGGAAGGGTTAAGCCAAGATCCAACGGCAAAAAGTTTGGTAGAGTTCACCAAAGCCGGCAAAACAAGGAAGTTTTGGATCGAGGATGGCTTACTATTCACCACAGGAAGGAGGGTCTACGTGCCGCGATGGAACAACTTGCGGAGAGACATCATCAAGGAGTGCCATGATTCTCGGTGGGCAGGTCATCCCGGCACTCATCGCACATTAGCCCTTGTGCATGAGAAATTCTTCTGGCCACAACTCCGCGACGATATTGAGACTTATGTGCGGACATGTCTTGTGTGCCAGCAAGATAAAGTGGTGCAAAAGCAGCCTGGCGGACTGCTAGAGCCGTTACCTATTCCTGAGAGACCATGGGAGAGTGTCTCAATGGACTTCATCACATGCTTACCCAAGTCGGATGGGTTTGGCACAATTATGGTAGTGGTGGACAGGTTCACCAAATATGCAACATTTGCAGCAGCCACGCCCGGATGTACGGCGGAAGAGGCGGCCAAGATCTTCTTCAAAAATGTGGTGAAGTATTGGGGGGTTCCGAAAAACATCGTGAGCGATCGAGACGTTCGCTTCACAGGAAAATTTTGGACGGAGCTCTTCAAGCTGATGGGTACGGAGATCAACTTCTCAACAAGCTTTCACCCTCAATCTGATGGGCAAACCGAGCGGGTGAATGCTTTGTTGGAACTATACATTAGGCACTATGTTAGTGCCAATCAGCTAGATTGGTCGAAGTTGCTTGACATAGCCCAATTCTCCTACAACTTACAACGTTCGGAGTCTACAGGGAAGAGTCCCTTCGAGCTTGCAACCGGCCAACAACCCTTGACGCCAAGTACTCTAGCCACTTCTTATGCAGGTGCTAGCCCCGGAGCATACAAGGCCGCGAAGGATTGGCAGCAACAAAGGGACTTCGCGCACGCCCAATTGATAAAAGCGGCTAAGAAGATGAAGAAGTGGGCGGATAAGAAGAGGCGACATGTAGAGTTCCAAGCTAGCGACATGGTGTTTATCAAGCTCTTGCCCCAACAATTCAAGTATACTCGGCCGCTACACAAAGGCTTGCTA
Source organism: Papaver californicum (assembly GCA_023531435.1). Taxonomy (NCBI): domain Eukaryota; kingdom Viridiplantae; phylum Streptophyta; class Magnoliopsida; order Ranunculales; family Papaveraceae; genus Papaver; species Papaver californicum. The sequence goes on along the minus strand of JAJJMC010021751.1, from coordinate 1,749,984 downwards.
CGCAAGTACGAAGGGCCGTTCGAAGTGCTAGCCAAAGTGGGCAAAGCTTCCTACCGAGTCGAGCTCCCGACAAAGATGAAGATTCACCCCGTCTTCCATGTGAGCAACTTAAAGGCGTTCAACAAGGATGAGGAAGACGAGAGCCGAGGAGTATCAACTCGCGCACCACCCATGATTGCGGCTTCCTTTGACAAAGCGATAGATGAGATATTAGCCGAACGAATGGTTCGAAGAAGGGGAGTGCCGCCATGCAAGGAATACTTAGTGAAATGGAAAGATGCATCCATACAAGAAGGAACGTGGGAGCCCGAGGCGTCTCTATGGCAATTCAAGGATGCGATCGACCAATTTCACAATCAAGCCGCGACGAGGACGTCGCGAGAATAGGTGGGGGAGAATGTCACGGCCCGCCCATTTCCCACATATTGGGCCGACCCATGACAAGAGTCTAGGTCCATAGGAAGAACCTAGAAGCTCTAGAATATTCTTGGATAAGAATATTCCCTTGTATATTCCTTGTATATTCAAGATAGTGGTAGAATATTCTAGAATATTCCCATATTCTAGAACCCTCCATAGCATCTATATAAGGTGGGGAGCTCATTTGCTCATTTCATCCACCAATAGCTCATTCAAGCATTGTAATACTCTCTCTCTTCAATAATCAATACAATACCACTTAAAATCTCTAAGTCTCTTACCTTTCCAAGTTCTTTTAGGCTTACTTGAAGAGTTCAAGTGCCGCACGGTCTAGTCTAAGATCTTAGCCCGTGACAATAGGCATGTTACTATTTAGACCAACTCTTTAAAGAGGTCGTCCATTTTCTCAGTTACATATCTTTTAAAATTTAAAGATCCGTAAACACCACTATTACTGACGTTTTCCAAATAATTTAATAGGAAAATGAAGCCGCACAAGAACTGGCTACAATCCACCCATTGCAAGAATGGGTGAGGTCTGCGTAACCCAGTAACGCATCCCAGGACGCTGAAAATGTTGCGTGATAACTTTTTCGTCTCCAGGTTGGGACATTGCGAGGAAAACACAGAATCAATTGAGTCTTTGGATTAATTAGGGTTGGCATGTTGGACATACAACTTTTGAAGGGTATAAATTTTGATGTATTCAACTTTATTTTCATGCCAACATTTTTTTTTTGTACCTAAAAATTACTCCTTGGTAAAAAAATGTATTGTTAAAGTACTTTTGAGGTTCGAGGATCAAAATCGTACAAAACAAATCCAAACAAGTTGGATATTTGTATTTGTTTTGCTTCGATTACAAAGAGATGAGATGGGTTGATTTTAGGGGAGGGAAGCAAAGGAAATTGAAGGAATTGTGTATTGTGGTGGATAAATAGCATAGCTTGTGAGAATGATTTTCTATCTTTTTTCGGTTCTAACTTGTTTTTGAAATGGGCTAAGCAGCCTATTTATAATGATTTGATACCACACACTTTCCTTATAAAGTAGTGGGAGTTGTGAGGAGATGAAGATGTGGAGGTTGTGGGAATAACCGTCCATTTTATCTTGGGAAGTTTTTGGAAACTTCTAGACCATTACTCCATTATCTCTTCAACCGCTCCAACTTACCACTTACTTTGTAACTTCCTTGTCATGGCGTATTGTTACGCCTATGTTGTTGTAACCGCCAGACCAAACCCCGTGCTTTATCCCCCCCATGTAATATGGTTTTGATGTCTCGTAGGAGTTAGTGGAGTCATGGCTTCAAAGCCATGAGTCTTGTTTGTAAAATAGCGTTTCTAGTAGATTTTATGTCAATTTTGTCGTAGTAAAGGCTTAAGTAATGGTGCTAGCGACGAAGAATGGTGCTAGCGTGAAAGAAAAGTTAGGCAGCAGCAAATAGGCGCGGTAGCAGCGAGTGTGGCGCGACAGGGCAGGCGCTAGCCCAGCTGCTAGCGTTCCTAGCGCGGCCCCCACCTCAGTGCTTCGGCTAACATTTCTTCGCGGCTTTGTTGTTTTGGTAGCTTTGTGGCTTTGATTAACTTTATTGTTTTGACACACTTGTGTTGGAGGCATGGCTAGGGCTTACTAAAGCCTATACTTATTGTTGTCAGGGATATTGCCTATACGCCACTATTATTGACATTAACTAATGCCATGACCATGACTATGGCCTATTTTAGGTTTCTCAGTCTTGTGAGACTTAATTATTAGCATTTATACTTAAATTTTATGTGATGCATACACAACATCTTCAAGAGATTCAACCGTGGAAGTTTGCAATCTTGAAATTATGCTTGATGTGACTTTACAATTTAGCGTTTTCATTCATCTATGGGATTGCCTCTACTCTGAATGCTCGTGATTTTGTAAACATGTATTTTGAGAGGGTGTTTGACATGAGGAGCTAGACCCCATTGCTGAGGCGATGTAGGAAGTCATTTTCTAATAATAAAGTGGTAATTCTTATTTTATTAAAAAAAAATTATAGTTCTTTTATAATTACATGTTTTGAATTAAATTTTTAAAAAATAATTTTTATCAATTAGTTGTGTTTTCTTTTGTGGGTCATGTTGAGTTTAGAGCTTTTGATGTCTCATACTTTCGATTTATAACTATTATTTTGAAAATATAACTTTGGAAATATTTTGAATAAATTGAATATATGAATTACAAGATAATTATTAATGTTAAATCACTTGAAAAATTGGCTAATGGTGGAATTCTTAGTCTCAGTTCTTTCCATAATTTGAAATCAATTTTACTTTAATCTTCTTTATTTTTAGTCTTAAAAATTAGATTTAAAAATCAAATCTTTACAAGTAAAAGTATCGAATATTTTACCACTATTTCTAAACACATCAATTTTTGGCGCCGCCGACGCGGACTTGTCTTTAGGTTTAGAGTTTTAGATTTATTTTTAGGTTTTTATTTTTATTTTTAGTATTATTTTTATTTTGTTCTATTTTACGTTTCTTTGGGTATTTATCTTTTTGCTACAAGTTTTGGATTTTGGATTAAAAGAACATTTAGCCAAAGACTTTGGTGATTAAAGACTTGGAGTTAAAGTTAAAGCTAAAAGAACGGAAAAGAAAATTTTATTTTTAATTAGATTTTATTTTTATTTGTTAGGTTTTATTTGTTTCTCTTTTTAGAAAATTGTATTAGTAAATCTTTGATCAGTCCTGTAATTTTTCTTTTCTTTTTGGATACTTTTGGACTTTATTTTTGGACTTTGGACATTATTATTATTATTTTTAAACCCTATGGAAGGGTAATTTAAATATAAACTGTAACAGGGAAGGACGACAATTACTATATTGTCTCGGACCCTCGGGTTCGTACACTGACACAGGAGTCGGTGGCCCGAGTCGACTACAACTGATTCATCCCCCATCTAGTACGGGAGGTAAGACTCGATCAACCCACGAATCCCCTGCAAGTGGGTTTACTGTATTCCTTCATATGCATATATGTTGAGGAACTGAATACAGAGTTATTTTCTAGTAAAGGGAAAAACATGGCCATACAAGATAAGGACTCAGATTTCATCACAGTTTCCTTCTTGCCCGCTTTAGGAACACGTTACCAAACACGAACCTAATCTTAAAATTTGACTATAAAGGGACCGATAGTTTGACTTATGAGTCAATTGAAACTTATGAACAACTTACATCTGCCTTTTTATAGAAGTTTTTCCCTAGGCACAAAACATCATTTATTATGCAGCAGATTTGCACATTTGCTCAACAAGAGGGAGAATCTTTATATAGGTATTTGGAAAGGTTCAATGACTTATTATCACAATGTCTTCATCATGGTTTAGAAAAAGTAAGGCTTTCAGATCCTCTACGAGGGTTTATATTATTCGACAATAACCATGGTTGAGTCTTTATGCACAGGTGGGTTTGAAAATAAAACTGTCGATGGTGCGATGACATTTTTGAATGAAATCGCCGAAAAAACCCAGCAATAGGAAAACAGTAGGGAGCCCCAAAAAACAATTCTTCTAAGTAGAGGAAAAGTCAATAGGGTAGAAGGATCTTTTGAATCAGATGCCAAAATAGCAGTTATATCAAAAAGGTTAGAAGTTTTAGAATTGAGTCAATCTAGTTGTGGAATTGAGCCCAAATCATTTTGGGAAGGACAGACTGTTGAAGATCAAGCCCATGCCATTTATAATAATACTAGATTTGATAATCATCAGAAGTTTGACCCTTATTCAGAAACCTATGACCCTGGTTGGAGAAACCATCCTAACTCTTGGTCTAAGGGCCAGATTCAAGGTCAGTCTAGTAATTCTAAGGTTCCCCAAGGTTTTGGTTATACTAAGAATCCTTCTGGACCGGCACAATTTCAGAATCTGATAGATAAGACGATCATGAGTTTAACAGAGTCTGTTGCCTCATTAACTCAGAATACTAAATATTTTCAGCAGTTTGTCAACCAAAGTTTACGAGGAACTCAAAAGATCGTTCAGGCTAACAGTCAGGCTATTTCTAATTTAGAAACCCAGGTTGGTCAAATAGTTGAGTCTTTGAGAGAAAGAGAAAAAGGCAAGTTCCCTAGTCAACCACACCCCAATCCTAGAGGAGTTCGTGAAGTATCTTCTGGTGAGAAATTATCAAAGCATGTGAATGCAATTAGAACCCTTAGAAATGGTAAAGTGGTAGATAACAAGGTAACCATGCCTGATAGTGAACATACTACAGTTCACCCTTCTGAGCCAGTAGCTGAAGAGACTGACGAAGTCTCTAAAGAACCCGATGCAGTTCCTCATAAGCCATATTTTGTACCCAGAGCCCCGTTCCCACAACTTTTAGCACCAACAAAGAAGGAATCCAACTTTAACGACATATTGGAGGTTTTTAAGTAAGTCACGATCAACCTTCCATTATTAGATGCAATTAGGAAGATTCCTACTTATGCCAAGTTCCTTAAGGATATGTGTACGCGAAAGAGGAAGCTTACTGTACAAAAGAAAGCCTTTTTAGCTAGTCATGTGAGTTCAATTATCCAGAACAATACAACTCCTAAGTACAAAGACCCAGGGTCCCGAACCATTTCTTGCACAATAGGTAACTACCGTGTTGAAAAGTGTTACTTGACTTAGGAGCCAGTGTGAACTTACTTTCGTACTATGTGTACCTCCAGCTAGGATTTGGTGATTTGAAACCTACTCAGATAACACTCCAATTAGTTGATAGGTATGTGAAAATTCCTCGTGGTATCATAGAGGATGTTCTTATTGAGGTCGATAAGTTTATTTATCCAACATATTTTGTTGTCCTTGATACCCAACCTGTTCCTGACCCAGAGAATCAGATACCTGTGATATTAGGTCGCCCGTTTTTAGCTACATCTAATGCGATCATTAACTGTCGGAATGGTATTATGAACTTATCTTTTGGTAATATGACTATTGAGCTAAATATTTTCAATATCAATAAGCAACCACCTGAGTTAGATGACACGTTAATAGAAGAGGTGAATATGATAGGAACATTAGTTCAAGAGTCATTACCAAACACTTTGTTAGAAGATTCATTAGAGAAATGCCTAGCCTATTTTGGTTTTGATTTTTATGATGATAGTGTGATTAATGATGTAAATGCTTTGTTATATTCAGCCCCTTTTATAGACACTAGTAATGGATGGAAACCTAAGTCCGAACCACTACCAGTTTCTAAGTCTACCATAATTCCTTCTTTAGAAGAGCCTTCTAAGTTGGACCTTAAACAACTACCAGATACATTTAGGCTCATCTGAGACTTTGCCTGTGATTGTAGCATCCGACTTGGATAGTAACCAGGAAAGTAGGCTAGTAACCGTGCTTAAAGACAATAAGGAAGTTTTAGGGTGGACCATAGCAGACATTAAGGGTATAAGTCCTATTGTTTGTATGCATCAGATTCATTTAGAGGATGATACCAAACCGTCTAGGGAGATGCAACGTCGACTTAACCATAACATGAAAGAAATAGTTTGAACTGAGGTGCTTAAGTTGTTAGATGCGGGTATTATCTACCATATCTCAGACAGTAAGTGGGTCAGCCCCGTTCAAGTTGTTCCCAAGAAATCAGGTATCACTGTAGTCTAGAATGATAACAATGAGTTAATCCCAACCCGAGTGACCACGGGGTGGCGTGTTTATATTGACTATAAAAAACTGAACAAGGTTACAAGGAAGGACCACTTTCCCCTTCCTTTCATCGCCCAAATGCTTGAGAGATTAGCTGGACATAGCCACTATTGCTTGCTAGATGGTTTTTCTAGTTATAATCAGATTGTTATTGCCCCATAGGACCAAGAGAAAACCACTTTTACATGTCCCTTTGGTACCTTTGCGTATAGACGCATGCCTTTCGGGTTGTGTAATGCACCCGCTACTTTTCAGCGTTGTATGATAAACATATTTTCTGACATGGCAAAACGGTTTTTAGAGGTCTTTATGGATGAATTTTCAGTATTTGGTTCATGTTTTGATGAGTGCTTGCATCATTTGACACTAGTGTTGACTAGGTGTAAGAAAAAGAATTTAGTGCTGAATTGGGAAAAATGCCATTTCATGGTTCGATCAGGAATTGTTTTAGGGAATATTGTATCTTCTAAGGGTATAGAGGTAGACAAAGCCAAAGTTGACCTTATTAAGACTTTATAGGTTCCCAAAACTGTAAGAGATGTTAGGTCATTCTTAGGGCATGCAGGTTTTTATTGTCGATTCATTAAGGATTTTAGCTTGATTCCTAGACCTATTTGCAATCTGCTTGCAAAAGATGTTAAGTAGGTCTTTGATGATGCTTGTTTAGAGGCTTTTGAGAAGCTTAAGAAATTACTCACTACCGCCCCCATAGTCCAGGAACCTAACTGGAACCTACCTTTTGAGATAATGTGTGATGCTTCAGATTATGTTATTGGTGTTGTGTTAGGTCAGCGAGAAAACAAATTATTTCATATGATTTACTATGCTAGCAAAACTCTGAATGATGCCCAACTGAACTACACCACCAAAGAGAATGAACTGTTAGCCATTATTTTTGCCTTAGACAAGTTTAGATCTTATTTCTTAGGTTCTAAGGTTATAGTCTATACTGATCATGCTACTTTGAAGTACCTTCTGTATAAGAAGGATATTAAACCTAGATTGATTAGATGGATCCTTTTGTTACAAGAATTCTCGCTAGAAATTAGAGACAAAAAGGGTGCAGAAAATGTAGTAGCAGACCACTTGTCTAGACTTGTTGTGGATTCCCTTGATGATTCTCCTCATGTGAGAGACAGTTTTCCTGATGAACAACCATTCTTTGTTTCCCAATCACCTTGGTTTGCGAATATAGTGAATTATCTTATTACTGGTCGAATGCCTCAACACTGGGGTAAACAAGATCGTTCTAGGTTTTTAGCTGAGGTAAAACATTTTTTTGGGACGATCCTTATTTGTTTAAGTATTGTCCAGACCAGATTATTAGGAGATTTATACCTGAGAGTGAACAGTCCAGTATTATTTCCTTTTGTCATGATCATGCTTGTGGGCGTCACTTTAGTGCTAAGAAGACTACTGCTAAGATATTGCAGTGTGGATTGTACTGGCCATCGTTGTTTAAAGACTCCCACAGTTATTGTGCTGCTTGTGAGCGTTGTCAGAAGTTAGTAACCATTTTCCGTAGAAATATGATGCCTTTGAACCCTAGTTTAGTCATTGAGGTATTTGATATGTGGGGTATTGATTTTATGGGTCATTTTTCTAATTCTTTTGGTTGTTTTTACATCCTTGTCGCTGTAGACTATGTATCCAAGTGGGTAGAGGCGGTTTCGTGTAAAACAAACGATCACAAGGTTGTGGTCCAGTTTTTGAATGATAACATATTTGCATGTTTTGGTACACCGCGAGCTATAATTAGTGATGGAGGGTCACACTTTTGTAATCGACCGTTTAAGCTTTTGATGAAGAAATATGGTATTATCCACAAAGTAGTTACCCTGTATCACCCACAGACTAGTGGTCAAGTAGAGGTTTCCAACAGGGAGATAAAACATATTCTAGAGAAAACAGTTAATCCTGATATGAAAGACTGTTCATTGAGGCTTATTGATGCCTTATGGGCTTATCGTACTCCGTTTAAGACCCCCATTGGAATGTCACCTTATCGTCTAGTTTTGGCAAGGCAGTCACCTGCCCGTCGAGTTAGAACATAGAGCATATTGGACTGTAAAGCAGTCAAATTTTTCACTTGATAAGGCAGGAGCTCATAGGAAGCTCCAGCTCAATTAGTTGGAAGAGATTCGGAAAGATGCATATAATAGTGCTAGGGAGTATAAGAACAAAATAAAACTTGTGCATGATAAAAACATTTTAAGAAAGTCATTTTCTCCAGGTCAAAAAGTTCTTCTTTATGATACTCGTTTGCATCTATTCCCCGGGAAGTTACGCTCTCGGTGGACCGGTCCTTTTGTTGTTTGCATTGTTTTTCCTCATGGTGCTATTGAGATTGAGACTTAAGATGGTAGAAATCCTTTCAAGGTTAACGGTCAGAGATTGAAACCATTTTTAGAGCCTTTTCCTACAGGTGATGTTGAGGAGGTCCCTCTAGAGGACCCTGTTTACTCTGATTGACCATTAGGGTTATTTTTGTACATTAGTAGATTTTAGTTCTTAGGTTTTTATTTTTTGTCTTATGTTCCATAGAAGGATTGCTACGCTTCACCCAGGTACTATCTTTCTGACTTACCTCTTTATTCCTCTTTTTACTTATCTATTTATACTGCTCTTTATTTTGAAACATTGAGGACACTGTTTGATTTAAGTTTGGGGGTAAGAGAGAAACTTTTTAGTGCAATAATAAAACTTCAAAATTTAGAAGTTTGTGAACAATTCAGGATGACACTAACCATTCTAGGTAGATTGAAACTTAGCTCTTTTTCTATAGGAATTGGTGTGCCTAGTTAAATGGTCTATTCATAAAATGACAGAGCTCATGTGTTAGAAATAACATGATAGTTGTCACCATATGTCGGAGTCTATCTCAACCATATCACCTTTTTTTTGCAATTTTTGTGTTTCTCTAAGTGATTTGGTGGGGCACCAGTATCGAACTGTTATCGCCGCCAGGATGGAGTAGAGTGCTTGACATCAAGCCCCATTATTTTAATTTTTATTTAAAAAAAAATCGAGTATTGGCACTTTGATAGCAATATGTGTGTGTTCTCCCTGCCTCCGTCGCCTAAGCAAGCATGGAACTCAGGATCCATGAGAACTATCATGTAAGATGCTGATAAGGACCATGCACTTGGATTCAATTTTATCCAATCATGTTGTCAGTACATTTATAATTGTTATATTTTTAATAAATCGATCGCTTGGACCCTTGTATATACCAGTTGAGTCGATATGAGTATTAGGATTAAGACCAGTGGGAGCGTATCTTAATCCATTAGGATTCATCCTAGCAATGACCTTCAGACAGATATGGGAAACACCGTTCACCTTAGTAACCACGTGCAAACTTCATTTTGTCAATATCCATCTTCTAAATCTTTTCATGTGATTGTACTTTGATAGATTCTGAGTATCGTGGTTGAACAACTATCTAAGTAGAGCTTTGTTTTCTTATGTATGAATTTTGGTACGCTGAGTGCAAACTCGTGTACAACAATTGGACTCATATAGGGTAATGATTCCTGATAGACACATTTTTGTGTCTAAATTACACTCGATTATTTGTTTCGATAGTATTCGATTTTGTACTTATTATGTCTTTTTATGTCTTTGTATGTATTTTTGAGAAATAAACATTTGCGAAAAAAATCGGCTCGAAAAGTGATAAAGGCACCCACACTTTGGATTGGGGGCACCCCCTTTTACATTTCAAAATCCGAATAAGGAAGGAACCCTATTCTTATCGAGAGAAAACTACTGATAATTCTGTTTACGTGATTTTAAGGATTTTTTGTACTTCCATTTGACCCAAAAGCAAGAAGAGATCAAAACAAAATCAAACACGTCGAGAAACAGTGATTCATGCCGTGAAAATTGCTTCAACACCGAGTTGTAGCCGGAGAAGAAAAATATCACGCTGTGACATGTTCAAGAATGAATTCAAGTTGGATTGGGACTCTTATTTGAGTCCTTATCAATTAAGGAAGATCCCTAGGGCTAGTAGAGCCAATAAATAGCAAGAGAAACCAATAGAATCAAGGGGTTGGGATCACCGAAAAAAAATCAGGAAGAAGAAGCTCTGTTCGTGAAGAAGAAGACGAAGTGCAGGAAATCGCTGATATTGTCGTATACGCAGCTGCTTCATCAGTCCTATTTCTACTGCATACACAGTCCGTCCTTTTCTGCTGTACTCTTTTCTTCCTCTTGTAACACTCTGAACCCTTCACTGTAACGCTTATAAGCGTATCGAATTGGCTGTGTTACTTCTTTTTAGTCATTGTAAGCACTTTTTGAGCAATGAAACTATATTCTGAGTGCATCTCCATTACAATGAGCTAATCACCATCACTGGGGTGACGGGGGAAGCCTTTCTTCCAATAATTAAGTGGTATGTCTATTTTATCTATATTTTCTTTACAATTCTTTTATTATTAATTGCTTGATTAAAATTGAAAAAAATGGTTTTTCTTAAATAGTTGTGTTCTCTTTTGATGACTCATGCTGGGTTGACTGCTTTTGATGTCTCATGCTTAGGATTTACAATTATTCTTTTAAAAACCTATTTTTGGCATATTTAGATTAAATTGAGCATAGAATTGTTAGGCATATCACAGAAGTATTGGTGAATGGTGGAATCTTAAACCCTAGTTTTCTTCCATCTATTTTTAAAATCAAATCTGTTTAGTCTTATTTATTGTTAGTAATTAAAAATTAGGTCTAGAAATTAAAGCTTCACAAGTCCGAGAATCAAACCTATTTTACCACTATATTAAAATCACATCAATTTTTGGCGCCGCTGCCGGGGACTTGTTTTTAGGTTTAGAGTTTTAGATTTAGTTTTAGATTTATTTTTAGGTTTTATTTTTATTTTTATTATTTTACTTTTTTCTATTTTACGTTTCTTTTGGTATTTCTCTTTTTGCTACAGGTTGGATTTTGGATCGAAAAGTGAGCCAAAGACTTGGAATTAAAGCTAAAGACTTGGAGTTAAAAGTTAAAGCTTAAAGAACGAAAAAGAAGACGAAGATTTTTCTTAATTAGATTTTATTTTATTTAGATTTTTTTTTTGTTCTTTTAGAAAAGTGTATTAGGATTTTTATTATTTCTGTAATTTTTCTTTTATTTTTTTTGGACACTTTTTGGACATTATTTTTGGGACTTTGGACACTTTATTTATTTTTAAACCCTACGGAAGGGTATTATTAAATATAAACTGCTACAGGGAAGGACGACAATTACGATTTTGTGTCGGCCCCTTGGGTTCGCACACTGACACAGGAGTCGGTGGCCCGAGTCGACTACAACTGATTCATCCCCCGTCTGGTACGGGAGGTAAGACTCGATCAACCCACGAATCCCCTGCAAGTGGGTTTACTATATTCCTTCGTATGCATATATGTTGAGGAATTGAATACGGTTTTACTTTTCTAGTAAAGGGAAAGAACTGGCCATACAAGATAAGGACTCGGATTTCATCACCGTTTCCTTCTTGTCCGCTTTAGGAACACGTTACCAAACGCGAACCTAAACCTTAAAATTTTGACTAGAAAGAGACCTATAGGGTATCGAGCTTATTGGAAAATCGTTCAAAAAGACTGTACTGGTTACTTTATTAGCCTAACTCGAAGTTCAGGAAGATTATTTTAAGTTGATTAGAGCCGCCTTGTAACCTAGGGAAAAGTGCCAAAGAGACAGGTTTATCAAAGCTCCTTAGAGCTTATCCTGTTTCTCTTCGGCTTAATCTAATTCGGATCGTTCTAAGAGGTTTGCTAAAACTGTAACTAGTTTCCTTTTGAAAGAATAGAAGCTGTTCTAGAAACAATCTAAGTGGAGCCATCATGCTTTTTGTTTGCTAGATTCAATAGGTTTGATTTGGTTGAGTCAGCCTTGTTTGTATATGTTTAGAACCCCCTTCCTACTAGGATTTTTAGTCTTAGATTTATTTATTTATTTATTTTTCTACATTTATTAGGAAATTTTTGGTTAGAAAAATGTCGAACTGGTATTACAATAGCCAATACAATGAATATCCAACTAGGTTTTAAAAAAGACATTATCCTTACTATAATCATAGTGTGGATAGTGCTTGGGACCACTACCAACCTTCTGAAGGTTATGGTTCATACCAGGGTGATCCCAATTATTATTCATACATACACCCGTCTTATGAACATGAACACGAGCAGTTGCGACCTAGCAATCTTGATGATCTAGTTGTTTCTCTAAAAGAATCCGTCAAGGAGTTGGCTGAGAGTACAAAAAGGCTTGGATTGAGTGTGACAGGAACAAATAGTAGTCCAAATCCTTCTCTAGAAGAATCACACAAGCAATTGCAATCTAGTACTCCCCATGATGATTTGAGTTCGTTATATTGGAGGGATGCCCTAAAGCAGATGCAATCTAGTACTCCCATGAACCTAGTATGCCTCTAGAAGAATCACATGAGCAGTTGCAAACCAGTACCCCTTGTGATCCATTTGATTTTCTAAAAGAATCCCTCAGAGAGTTGATTGAGAGTACAAAAAGGTTTGTATTAAGTGTGAATGAAATGTCTGGAAATAATAATATTGCTCAAAATGATCTTAATTGCCAATATAGTACTACCCTTGATAATTATTCACCTATTCAAAAGGAAGAGGATTTGACCAGAGGTACCACTGTTTTAGACAATGTAGAACTCTCTTGTTTTGAATACCGATAATGGTTTAGAGGAATGGGTTTATCCTGAGAATACTGTTTTAGAGTCCAACGATTTAGAAACAATAGTTGTAGATAACCAAGATAGACCCGTAGAGATTTTAAATATGAGTGAGGATGCACCACTTGATTATAACTTAGAAGAAGCAATTGACAATTTTCGAGAATCTGATGATCTAGAAATTAAGGAAATTGTGACTAGTCTATTTAGAGACACCCAAAATTCTAAGTTTGGGGGTGATTATCATTCTCCCTGTGCTTTACCTTTGACTCTTTTAAAAGTCCCTCACTTGGGACTTGATGTTTGTGCCTCTACCATATTAAGAGATTATCTTCAAGAACTGTTTCCTAAACCTAATCATGTCCATAAAGAAGTTCAATTGTTAGAAACCCATCCTCTGGTTGATGTGGTTTACCTAGGCGATAATACCAAGATTGACTTTGTTTTCCCACCAAAATATTTTCTTCCATATGTGGGAACGTTAGAATTTCAAATGTGTCACTTATTAAGTTTTAAGACTAAACCTAATTACTTTAGGGAATCGACACATTTGCTTAAGAATGACCACCTTCATAGTAGTCAACTGTGTGGGTCAAATCTGATTGACTTTGAGGATCCACAATTATTCAGGTTATTATTATGTGCTTCTAAGTTCTTAGTTGAGTTTTTCCAGACTTTACAACCTGATCCTGTTGATCATGCCTATGAGAAAATCCAACCCATGAAAATGTTTTATCTAGACCCTTTTATAGACCCTGAACCTGAACCACAGCTAGAAGTAGTTGTCTTAAACAGAAAACTAGATAAGGGTGTGCTCGGTTTGTTCATTTTCTTGGCATGTTATAGTTTTCTATTTGTGATATTACTATTTGATTCAGACGACCCACAGTTGTTCCGATTATTGCTATATGATTTAATGAGGTGACTAATTCTTTCCTAGTCTGGCTGAAAACTTTAAACTTAGCACTTCTTGGGAGGTAACCCATGCTCATGCAACACGGTAATATCTTTCTTTAACTCCTTTTCGTGAAGTGGTAACAGTTTCTCCTTGTTCATATTTTTAATCATTCATCTTTAGAAACATTGAGGACACTGTTTGATTTAAGTTTGGGGGTAAGGGAGAAACTTTTTTGTTAAATAATAAAGCTCTAGAATTTAGAAGCTTGTGAACACTTCAGGGTGACACTAACCATTTTAGGTAGATAGAAACTTAGTTCTTTTTATATAGCAATTGGTGTGCACAGTTAAATGGTTTATTCATAAAAGGACAGAGTTCAGGTGTTAGAAATAACATGATAGTTGTCACCACATCTCGGAGTCTATCTCGACCATATCACTTTCTGTTTTTTTTTTTTTGTAATTTTGTGTTTCTCTAAGTGATTTGGTGGGGCCCAGTATCAAATTGTTATCGCCGCTAGGATGAAATAGAGTGTTTGAGATCAAGCCCGATTCTTGCTTTATTCGGAAAAAAAAAAAAAAAAAAAAAAAAAAAAAAAAA